>JAHMML010000037.1:118470-222005 GCA_020341155.1 Eciton burchellii | reverse complement strand
TAACGATGCCACAAATAATCCACCGACAACCATGTTAAAAACTTTGGTGCCTCTTTGCAGCAAGAATAATATCAATTTTTGCATACGTAAAGGAGCTATGTACCATTTCACATTATACCTATGAAATAATAATTAAATCATCATAATTTTCAGAGTAGAAAATCCCATTAATCATTTTTAATATATTATTATTATAAAAATCTATAGTAAATGTGTTGTATTTTTCTTCTTTCTTATTAACTTTATGCTATATGCATGTCTATATAGTAAAAACTTCTACATAGTTAAAAAGATGTGAATTTATAAAAGAGGGCTGAGGAGAAGATCTAATGAAAATTAATTCTTACACAGTAGCAAATACGTAATTATTATAATCCGTAATTTCTTGTGCGATATTATTTGCGAGGAACATATATGTATAAAAGATAATAGCATACATGGAAGGTGACATTAGTCTTATAATATTATATCCAGAGGAAACTCCGTGAAAAATCTGAAATATGATTTTTATAATCAATGCTTGAATGTACAATTACTTATATGTTTTTAATTGAAATTAATTTGTAACTTATAAGCTATGGAATATTAAATATATAATTGAAATCACATATGTATTATATTAATAAAAGTAGTTTTATGTTTTAGTAAAAGTACTTTATAAAACAATGTTAGAGCATGACGCGCGTACACACACACACACATACACACGTACGCACACATTATGTATACAAAAATTTTTAATTTTAATTTTAAAGAATAAAATTCTCTCTTACTTGAAAAAGGCTAAAAGTCAAGCTGATTTGTCCGGCAGGTATGAGGAAAAAGAAAAATATATTAAATGTGGATAGAAAAAGCTCTATAAACCTTCAAACATGAAAAAACGTATTGCTCTTTGAACATATCGTATTATATATATCTTTATAATGAATACCAACTTCATAGCTTTACGATGCATATCCACGGCAGAAACTATTCTTGTGTAAATTAAATTTTCCTTCCCTGTGTTATTTGCTTGGAAAGCATTATTCCTCATAACCTGCTTCATACGATAACTATAAATAATAAAACTTTCATAATTATATGATAATGTTTAGCAATATAATCATGAATGTAACATCTAATATGACGATTGCAGAAATAGGATCGCTGAATTTTTTGGAATAATTTCGAATGACAAAATGAATTTTATTAATGAGCTGAATTCGCTTATTATGTTCTCACCTGGCAACCTTGAACATCCCGCAAACATGTTGAGCGTAAATTATAAGCATTGCTCCTGTCGACAGCATTGCAGTAGCTCCTACGTAAACAGCCGCGTACATATGCAATATGAGTAAATAGAAATACCTTTCTTGATCGATAAAATACTCTGTCCAGATCTGTAACGATGAGTATCGTCGAGATTCGTTCGTAGGCCATGAAACATCGACAATGCGCGGTAAGATTGGAAGGGAGAAGAATATAGACATGCTGATTATGCCGAGCACTAAAAGTTGATTTAAATGAATAACTACATAAGTGATTGTTGTTCCGATGCGGGAATTGTTATTGCACATTATTGCAGACTTCAAGTTTATTGTTCATCGTTGAAAAAGTGTTTTTATATTAAAAAAAAATCACCCAAATTGCGGAAATGGAGTTATTTTAATTTTAATGATTTTACTTTCGTGTGAATTTTTTAATATACTTTATTATATTCTTTATATATATAGGCAAAGCGTTTGAATAATCTTTTATAGAATCTAATATAGTTAAATATATAAAACATTGCGAAATCTCTTGAATACTATTCATTTCCAACCATTTTTTTATCTTTATTGAAAGTTAAAATTAGTTAAAATTAAAATTGATAACACAAATTCTGATGTTAGTTTGCAATATATTTACTCGTTAGTATTTCAGTATAACGTCTTGCGATATTCCAATGTCTTTCTATAATGGCGATTTCACTCTCGTCTTCCAGCTCTATATAAGTATATTGAAGTATATCCAGCAAATGCTTCACCTATCATTTCAACGATTTTCTATGCCATTTGTTTTAGTAAAGATGCATAATATTTCTTACATTTAATATAAATAAATAAATCTCTGTAAATCATTCACTTACTACATCGATGTTAAAATAAAATGAGCTATATTTTATCACATAAGCAATGAAAAAGAAGGCAGCAGGGCAAACTTCGATAATCAACTCCATATTAATTTTTGAAGTCGCAAATGTCATAAGCTATAGAGGGATAATTTTGTTGAAACAGAATAAAAAAAAATGTTACATCAAAATAGAAAATAATAAATAGAAAATAATCGATCATTAGTTATATTTTTATATGTAATAATTGAACAAAAAAGACATTTAGAGTACAAAACGCAAATTCTATATTATAATAATTATATTGTATATTGTAACATATCGATATGCTACTTCAATAGAGCATTGTATTATTTAAAAATATTAATATATACAATTATTATGAATTATAATGCGCTTATAAATGTCGATTGTAGGATGACTATTGAATATTAAGAGAAAGAGAAATATTAATATACCTGAACTACAATGAAACTTATCAAAATAAAAAAAAATAAAATCAGTTGTAACCTAATGAGTTTAGATTGTTTATAAGGCCACAATCCAATCATTAATAGAAGAATTCGATTAAGATTAAAATATCGAGACATGAGAGATATCATCTCTGCGAAGATTAAGACACGTCTGAAACTATTGCAAGTTTGCTTTCCCCTTCTTTTATCTTTTTTGCAAACTTATCGATTATTTCACGGTTATGGCTTCTGTAAGATGAATCTTTAATAATATAGATACGCATAATTTGAAACGATATCAAGTATTGTAATATGGAATTTCAGAATTGCTTTTGAGTGAAATACATGAATAAATAATCGATTTCGTATCATAAGCGATTTGGTTTTAGATGTTTCTTTTTCTGCAATATCTTCTTTTAAATGATCGATTTATCTTAAAAAAAGAAGAGATATGTTTGCATATGTTATTCTCTAATACCACAATTTCAATTTTATTTTGATCTTATCCCACTATGTATATTTTTTCTAGTAAGCAGCACTAGATATAGCATATTAATGTTGATGTGATTCTTTTCATAAAAGTATCCATTTTCATAAAGTATCCATTAATTATTATTAATAATAAAATAAAATATGTACTTTTTTGAAATGTATATATACCTATATGTAGTTGAACTATATGATTACATATTTTAATTATTAGTATAAAAAAATATGATACCTTTTTCATTCTTGGGTATAATTCTATCCAAGTAATATTTTTGTATGTATATTTTCACATATGTTTAACCATATGCATTCCAATATTTTCGTTTCGTATTTCTTAACTTATCTGTTGTTAAGGAATTAAACATTTATGAATTAAACAAAATTGATAAAATAAATTTGCTGCCTGAGAACTACATATGATAATAAATGAAAAATTACTTTTAAAACAAAAATAAATAAAAGTTATCTCAAAGTGCAAATATTTTTATTATTATCGTTGCATGTCATTTATTTTTATTTAATTGTGCATTATTGTTACATTGGAACTCAATTCTGCTGCACACGAATTCATAATTAATATATTATATATATTTATATATTCGTAATTCGTAAATTAATATGTATGTGTAATATGTATGTGTATATATATGTTATTGCCTCATGGAATAGATGACAGTAAAGTAAGCTATTGATATGCTCGTCAACTACGATAAATAATATATTTTCAGTATTTGAAAGCACAATATATTAATTTAATATTTTTTGCTATATTTTTGCTATATTTTTTAATAATTGTTAGCAGAATCGTTTAAACATCCCACGAATATACTGCAAATAATAATATTAAAGATTTTGAGGTCTCTTTGTAATAGAAATAATATCAATTTTTGTATATAAAGGAGCTATATATTATTCGACATTGTATCTGTAAAAGAATAACTGAACGATCAGCTCTCTCTCTCTCTCTCTCTCTCTCTCTCTCTCTCTCTCTCTCTTTCTCGCAATAGTTTTAATATAGAATAAAACTTATAAATAATTTTTAGCATTTATTTTATCCATATTAACTTTCCCATTCATAATAATTTCTAATTTTATGAAGATTGATTTCTTACACAGTAGCGAATACATGATTATTATGATCCATGACTTGTTGTCCAAAATAGTTGCAACGAATATGTGTATATATTGGATAATTAAAAAGAAAAAAGCCAATATCAATTTTTCATCATAATGTCTAAATGACACTCCCTGAAAAACCTAAAGTACACCTAAAGTACAGTTTTAAAATAGCATTTTAATTTCTACACGTTTCTAAATTATAATTTTATTATATGAATGTCTTAAAATGTAATAATGTTGATTCATCAATGTTATGTAAAATAGTGAAAGAAGTGAATTTTCTAGAATTATCTAGAAAATATATTTTATTTGAAGATAAATCTATGATAAAAATATACTATCATATTATTTAAGAATATTTTAAGAAATATCTTATTCGATATGAAAGAAGGTTAGAGGAAATCATTCCGGTTATCATAAAAAGCAAATAACATTTATTAAATGTAGAAGAGGAAAATTCTATGAATCTTTAAAAGCAAAAATATTATTATATTATTATATTATAATATTATATTATATTATTATATTATTATATGTTTATATAAGTAGATATAGAATATTAATTAAAATAATATCCGAAGAATATGGAACTTGTTTCATTGATGGATTTAATATCTTCTAAACTTAATTTTTCTTAAACATCATTATTACTATTATTACTGTTATTACTCATTATTACTGTTTCTTATTCTGAAATATACATTATATATATATATATTTTGTTTCTTTATTTTTAAACATATTAATAATTATATTTCTATTAAAATAAAATTAACTTGAAATTATATAATTAAAACGCAAAGTTTTATCTTGTCACTTCAATTTGTTAAAACATATGTTTTTTAAAAGCGAATATTTTAATTCTTACGATATCGCATTACGATATATCCTGTACGATGCATAACTATACTTGCACATTTATAAATATGTATGATATTTAATAAAAATTTACCTGATAGCCTTGCGATGCATATCAATACCATAAATTAATGTTAATCTATGTACACTAAATTATTATTTTTCTTGCTATTTGCTTTTAGATTAATAGTTGTCATAACTTGTTCTATACGATAACTATAAATAACTCGTATATTATGAGTAACGAAAAAAAGAAAGGAAAGGAGAAAGAGAAAAAGAGAAGGATGCGAGCATATTATTTTAACATTATGTTAATATTATGCTTAAATAATCAATTTTTTAAATAACATAATATAAAAAAGATAGTTTATTCATATATTACAACAAATACATAACGTTCATAATGTTAGTCTTTTTACTTATAAATCATAAACAAGCATGTTAAACATATTCATTGTTCCTGTTCTTAGTATTGTGATCATTGCTATTCCATTGGCTATATTTATATGCAACGTAATAAAATGAGATTATTTTTCTGTAATAAAATGAAATTATTTTTCTGTAAATAAGTTCTGTAAATTGTAAAATATTCTGCCATAATTTGTAGTTAATAAGATGATCGATGATTTGCAGATAATAGAACATCAAGAATGCGAAGTGCAAATGTTATGAAGATACAGGTATAGCGCACAGCATCATTAATCAAACATGGTTATTGAAATTCTTTCTTATATTTCAGAATAACATACTTACATTTCTTTCATAAACCTAATACTAATTACGACTTCATGATATACAATCAAGATCATTAAAATCGATGAAGTTGTGAAGATAAATCGGTGACATGTAGTCATTATTTTTTTTCTTTACCTATTTCATTCTATTTCTTATTCTATTTCATTTCAATTACCAAAATATTTTATATATAATTATTGTTTTCAAAAAATCTCTTAATTATAAATTCTATAGTCATATATCTTAATAAAGATATATAAAACAAAGAAAAGATTAAAGGTATCAAAAATGTTTTAATCTCACAACACTAAATCAATATGAATTTTTTATAGAAGTTTTGTTTATGTTTTGATACTAACATAATTTAAAATTACAAAATGCAAATTCTATATCTAAGCATTTTATATATCAGCGGCATCGTATTTCATAATCATTATTTTATTTATAAATTAATAAAAATTTGCTGAGCAATATATTGCTCAAGTATTATTGCTCAAATATTAAAAATTAAAATGATTTTCTTACGTGTAAATATTTCAGTATAAGTTTTTGTTATAGTTATTTATATTTTTTCAGAATGGCAATTTCGTTCTCGTTTTTTAATTCATCATAGATATATTGAAGTAGTTCCAGTAATGTTTTCAGTAAATGTTTTATCTATTGTTTTAATTATTTTCTGTGCCATTTGTTTTGTAAAATTTGATAAAGACTATTATATATCACATTCATAAATCTATATCCAAACGCATATTTATTTTCCTACTTATTATTATGCTTATTAATATAATACACATTATATTTTATTGCGCATTCAATGAAGAAAAATATTTCTCGTTTTTCTTTTATTGATCATTTTATCTCTTTTCATTTCTGACATAAATTTTAATAAAATTTATTAAAAGTTTAATAACAATTCTTATAATTTAATATTATATACATGTTAAAATAGGACGGTAAAATAGATAAAAATACGGTAGAAAGAACTTCAATAACAATCTGCGAAGTACATTCTGAAGTGCCAAATACTGTAAACTGATGAAAATAGTTCTATTATATTCTTATATTCTCTATTCTATAACAGAGCAATATATAAGGGTAGAACAATTATACATCATTGCTAAACAGAAAAAAATAATTTATTTATTATTTCTTCTAATAATTCAATATATAATAGAAACATAATTATAAATAATAATTTAATTACAAAACAATATCAATATTATTTAATGTATTATATAAATATAGCTATGGATAAAATCATATATATATATATATATATACATGTATATATAACGTTTTAGAAATAACGTAATATTATCAAAAATCTTAATGTACTTGAAAGACAATAAAACTTATCAAGATACTATAATATATGAATTGCAATGAAAAGAATTTTGATTGTTCGTTAGACCACAACCTACCACAAGTAAAAGAATCCGATGGAGATGGAGACGTATTGAGTATTTACGCGAATCATCTCTGGATGGACACGTTTTCACTCAGGAACGGACACGTTTAACTGCGAAGAAGTTATTGAAAATTTATGTATTTTTCCCGTTTATCTTTTATTGATCATTTTATCTCTTTTCATTTCTGACATAAATTTTAATAAAATTTTAATAAAATTTTAATAACAATTCTTATAATTTAATATTATATACATGTTAAAATAGGAAGGTAAAATAGATAAAACACAAAATTGTGCAATATACTGTGATAAGAATTTCTCTTGAGAAAAAATTTACGATTATTTACATAGCTAGAGCAAATAGCTGATGCTTTCTCACAGAAAATCGTTTGCATAGACTTTCTTCTATTATCAAATATTTCTCGATATTCTTTTGATAAAAATCGCGGTCGCTACTCTAATGCCATAAATCCTATTTTTTTCAATCTATTGCGTGTTTTCTCGATCATTGATATAATTGTTTCATTTCGGAATTGCTGCAGTCATTTTAAAAAATTAACAATTAAATGTGTTTTTATCACAAAATCTAGTTTGCATTAGTACTAAAGTAATTAAATTGAGAGATTAATGGATGCTTCCGCAAGTACGAACCGATAAAATGGTTAACAGTATCAGTTTCATTCTAAATTATTTGTCTTGCATTGAAATGAAATGAAAGATAATATGAAGAATATTCTTAGCTTATTCTTAGCTTCATTCTAACTGTTGTTATATTTCTTTGCGTAACTTTCTTGATAAAAACAAACAGCTGAAAGACAAACTGTTAACGAATTAAAGTTAAAAATGATCAAACAGCTAAGAAAGATCTTTATATTATGTTTCATTTCGTTCATTCAAGATAAATGTTGGATATATGTAATAAAATTTAGGTAAGATCTAAATATGAAATATGATATTTCTCTATTGACTTTAGAATCAATGAAATGACTTTGAAAGATTATTTTTATGTTAAAAATAATCAATCTTGTATTTAATGTTTAAGTATCACTTGCGTGATTCGATACTGAAATATACACACATAAGCAGTCAATTCAAACAGTTCTGTAAACAGGCACAATGCATTTCCTAAGTTTTGTCTAGAATATCGAAAAAATTTCGATATTCGAATTTTTCGAATTTCTAATTCAAACAAAATACAGTGAAACATTTTAAGAATGATCCTTTTTTTGCGTATATATTTTTATATACGCAAGAAATATATAAATATATAAACTTTTCTCTCGATTGTTTATTATATATTAATTTATATATTATATTTATATATTATTTATATATTATTTATATTTATATATTATTATACTTTGTAAATGTATTTGTATTGTTTATTATCATGAAATTAAACATAAAATTTCAAAACGAATCTATTGAATTACAACGCTAATATAAAATAAAAATAAATACAAATTAATGGAATGCAAATAAATTTTTTGTTATTGACATCGCATATTTTCTAATTCTAATTCAATTTCATTTTGAAGTCGCATTTTATGTTTTTAATATAATATAATATATTATTTTCTCGCCAATTTCCGCTTCATAAAAAATTAATTTAGGAATCAATATATCATCATCCTGCAGAGTATATGACGGTGAAGTATGATATCGATGTGCTTACTAGCTGTAATAAGATACATATTCGAAATTTTTTATATTTCTGAGCATATTTACATGGATATAATGTATTATATAAATTTTACCATAGCAAAACCTTCTAAGGATGCTATAAAGATTCCACCGATAACTACATTAAAACTTTTGGTAACTCTTAATAATAAAAACAATAGCAATCTCTGTATATGTAAGGGAGCTATGTACCATTGGACGTTGCATCTAAAATATAATAATAATATAATAGTAGCAGAAGAATTATACTCATAAATAATTTTCATCATATAATTATGTTTTTAAAACAAACTTATTCAAGATCATTAAATATTATTATGTGCAGATTTTTTTAACAAAATATTTCAACTTTTGTATGTATCTAATTTGCCTATTCTCATAACTTATCGTAATTCTATTTTAACATATTTTATATGTATGATAAAATATATTTCTTACATCGTAACAAATATATGATTATTATGATCTGTGATTTCTTGCGCGGTTTTGTTAGCCAGAAATAAGAATATATAAAGGGTAATTAAAAATAAAAATGGTGATACTAGTTTTTCAATACGATATCCAGAAATCACGCCTTCCAAAACCTAAGATAAAAATTTCAAATTAATTTTTTCCGTTTTTATATAATTGTATTTCATACTTTCTAAATTTTTAAAAAAATTTTCTAATAATTTTATGCATTTTTTAAAAACTTTACAATTATATTAATATTAATTTAATTTGATAATATTATTATGAAGATAAAAACTTTGCAATTATATTAATATTAATTTAACTTGATAGTATTATTATAAAGATGAAGTTGTGCATTCTTTGATATAAAATTATATTATAAAGTATCACACTATTCGAAAATATATTTTAGGAAGAAAACTTACTCGGAAAGAAATGAGACTCACAGAGATCACTGAGGCCGCGATATCAAAGAAATAATATATATGAAAAGCAGACATTACATAATTCACAAACCTGTGGACAAATTTAAAAAAATTTTATTGATATTGTAGAAATTATATATATAGTGCATATATTGTAAGATAAACTATACATTGTAACAATTAGTTTACGAAACTAATCCTATTAAAAATTGGATATTTACAGTACGAAAACCTATTGATCTATAATCATAATTAAATAATTACTTGCAGATAAATTTATTTTTTTAAGGAAACTGCAATTATACATTTCTTATATAAAGATATATCTCACGTATTAGAATATAGTTAGTATTTGTTATACATAAATACCTCATAGCCTTGCGATGCATATCGACTGCATAAATTACTCTCATATAAGTTAAATCCTTATTTTTTATATTATTATTTGATAGGTTAATGCTTAATATTGCTTGTTCTATACGATAACTATAAATAAATATATAATATAATTTTATATTGTAGTTCAAATTAATAAAATAAGTAAACAGATACGCTAAGTAAATTGATACGCTCTCCAAGATAGCGTATTTACTATCTGCTATGAACAAACAAAAATAATGCTTTTTTACGAGCATTATAAAAAATTGTTTTAATTTTTTACCTAGCAATCATGAACATTCCGCATGCATGTTGAAGATATAGCATATTCATTGCTCCCGTTGCTACTATAACAGTAACTCCTATACAACTAGCTACTTCCTTATGTATCAGAATTAAATAAAAATATTTTTCCTGGTTAATGAAATATTCCGTCATGAAGTGTAATGAAAGAGTTCGGGATTCATTTGTGGGCGATATAATGTCGAGAATATGTGGTAAAAATGTGTTAAAGACACAAGTTAATATGCCACATAAGAGTATCACTAAAGAAAAATTTTTACGATAATTAGAGGAAATATTATTTATTAATATCAGAAATATAAAACGCCATTCATATTTTTGATTATTCAATCTATTATTCTCATTCTTTGAATTTTATACAAATGCATATGTACATGTGTAGACTTTTTATATACATATCAGTGAAAATTTTTAATATTCAAGAAAACAAGAATAGAAATAATCTAATTTATCTAAATATTTTTTAGTTCTTGGGAATATAAAATCATCAAAAAAAAATCAAAGAAAAAATATCTTTCGATTAATTTTTTTAACCTGCATTTAAAAGAAAAATGTTAAATTTTACATATATCATTATATTATTTCATAATTACTATTTCGTTTTAGGTAAAAAGATATATGTTCAAAAAACAAATATATGCTCTTCAAAAATATGATCTTACTAGTAAGTGCCTCAGTGTTACGTCTTGCCATACCCCAATATTTTTGCATAATGGCGATTTCACTTTTATCCTTTAATTCATCGTAGATCTGTTGCAGTTGTTCCAATATATGCTTTACCTGTCATTTTAATTACTTTTTGTACGTAAAATATTTTATAATGATAACAAAATTTTTATTTGTACAATGTGTTTACTTGAGGAAATAAAATTTATAAATTATTTGCTTACAACATTCATATTAAAGCAGTATGAATTGAAATTTATCATGATGAAAATGAAGAAACATGCAATAGCAAGTATCTCAATAATGAGATGTATAGAACATTCCGCAGTTATAAATACCGTAAACTGTAAAGAGCATTTTTATTGTTTTATTTATAAAGGGAATGTATATGCTTATATATATCTCGTAATAAATAAATATTCGATAATTATTTTTCTAAATCATTTTCGAAATTTATAAAAAGATATAATTATTAAATACAATTATATGTAATAATTCCATCATAATTTATCAACTATTTTATTAATGTAATATCATTACCTAAATATCAGTACTTAAATATAAATATATAAGATAATAACAAATAATAATATATAAACCATAAAAATTATTTGGAAAACTATAAATTATATTCATATATACATGTGTTATATACATATATACATATATACCTGAAATATTATAAAGCTTATCACAATACCATACAACACTATTAATTGCAGATGAATAAATTTGGATCGCTTATAAGGCCACAAGCCTAATGTAAGTAAAAGAAATCGATTGAGACTTAAATATTTCGTCTCAACGAAGTTCATCTTTACAAGCGATAAGATGAGATATTACTATGAAAAACCTGTTCTTCGGTTTTTAACAAAGCTTTTTTTCAACATTTCTTCTTCTTGTGGATTATTGTATAACATCTCTTGTAGCAAGAATTTTAGAAACTAATTACTTAATTTATAGCTAGATATAATTGCGGAATATGATCAATTCAAGAATTTGCTCTAGAAAAATGTTCATGCGGAGACGATTATTTTTAAAGAGCAATTTGACAGATGTTATTTTCTCATAGAAAAATCTTCATGTATGGATTTTTATCAAAGTTGCGTAGATATAATTCTTATCCTTTAATATTACAATTTCATCTTACCCAAGAAAGCATAAACTTCTTATTTTTTTCAATCTGTCATGCTCTTCTGTTTCTGTTTAAATATTATTAAATGCTGATATATGAGTTTTCGATATGAGAGGCGAGAAAATATGTGATATTCTTTTATTGACAATAGCTTAATAATTTCTTCATTTTCTTGTATTTTGAGATATACAAACGCCTTGATACTAGTATCATATTTTAGAAATACATTATTGTGTTATTTATATGTTATGTTATGTTAATTATCTTTCATTAAAAAATAAAAACAGATATAAAAAATGTATAAAGTAAATATTAAATATAAAACTTATAAAGTGTGCTATAAAATATATTTCTTATTTTAAAGAATACATCGTAATGAATATTGTTACATATAAATATATGATAGGTGGGAAAAGCTATATTGTAATACAATTATATAAATATTTTTGGATTATTCATATTGATTGTTATGCTTAACTTTATTCTGTTGCATTTCAAGATTAGGTTTTATTACTTAAAACATATAATATAGTGTATAGTAACCATCTTGTTAGTTTCTTTTCGTTCTATAAAGTATTAATTATATAATTTATTCATCGATCTGTAGAATACATGATAGTAAAATAAGATATAGTTGTATTTATTAACTGGAATTAAAAATGTTTTATTTATATGCTGAAATATGATACATATTTAACATATAACACATATATTTTAATATATCATTTTACCGTAGCAAAACCCTGTAAAGATCCCACAAAGAGTCCACCAATAACTATGTTAAATGTTTTGGAGCTTTTTTGTAACAGAAATAACATAAGTTTTTGTATATATAAAGGAGCTATATACCAGTCAACTGTGCATCTAAAACGTAATTATTATAAACATATATATATTAAATAACACTTGATATGTACATGTTTACATTATTTTAATTTCTAAAATTTTATTTTATATTACTATTATCAAAAAATTTTAATTATTATCTATTAAATATAAATATGAGTTTTTTACATAGTAACAAATATATGATTGTTGTGATCAATAATTTCTTGTGCCGATTTATTAGCATAGAACATATACATATAGAGACTAATTAAAAATAGGATAGGTGATACCAATTTCTCGAAATTACATCCAGATATTAAACCTTTATAGATCTGAAACATGAATTCTATAACAGCAATTTATTTTCAATGGTGTTTATAATCACGATTTTATTTTATGTCTAAACTATTCTGTTTCTCCTATTAATATTTAAAGATTTTAATTCAATTAATATAAAAATAAAATTCAAAGGCCTCAAACGATTCATCTTTTTTAATATATTATTATGCAATAATATCATTATTTTGAGAACATTTTAGAAATAGAACTTACTCGAACAGAAATGAGGCTTGCAGAAATCACAATATTTGCTATGAGAAAAAAATAATGTACATTAAATGAAGACATCAAAAGCTTCACATACCTTCAAAAATTGAAATGTATTATTACAATTGTGGAAACATTATAGAAATTAAGATAGCATTGTGTATGTAAACTTTACTTTTTAGGAATAATTTCTTTCTATTCATTTTAAATAAATAAAAAGAATTAAAATAAGTTTCTATTTAAGAAAAGATAAATTTCTTTACATTTTTTCACAAGTTTATAATGTTTTATTTAATATAGATAATATTAATATTTATTCTTATTATTATTATATTATTATATATATATTATTCTAAATGTACAGAAAATTTCAAAAAAGATTTTATATAAATCAAAATAAAGATATTTCATCTATTAATCTCGAGAATTAAGAATAATAAGGAAAAATAAATTAATTTAAAAAATATTAAATAATATTTATAGTTTTATTTAATATAAAATTTCTCCATTTCAACCATTTTGTTTCAAGAATATTTTTTAGATTTTATAAAGAATATGTTCCAAAAGTAAAACTTAAACATCATGCTTCATATGTCGTATCCGTAATATTATGTATACCTCATAGCTTTGCGATGCATATCGATACCGTAAATTATTTTCATATAAACAAAATTTTTATTTTCTTTATTATTTTTTTGCAGATTAATACTCATCATGGCCTGTTTTATACGGTAACTGTAAGTAATATACAGTAGCATAATTAGAATAGATTAAAATAAATAAATTCGAAAAGATAAAACCGATGAAATAATAACAGTTTTTTTATGACTTAATGACGTAACTTGTTATCAAGAAATAAATATTTTTATTTATATAATAAAATATTTTTGTGTTGTTTCAAAAATGTTATTTCATTTTTTTCTTCTCACCTAGCAATTATAAACATTCCACAGGCGTGTTGAAGATATAACATATTCATCGTTCCCGTTGCTACTATCGCAGTAACTCCTATACAACTGGCTATTTCCTTGTGCATTACAAGTAAATAAAAATACTTTTCTTGATCGATAAAATACTCAGTCATGATATGTAGTGATAAAACTGGTCTGGATTCATTTATAGGTAATGAAACACGAAGAATACACGGTAAAAGTGTATTACAACCACAGACAAGTATGCCGCAAAAGAGCATTACTAAGAAATGATTTAAAGAAAAAAGAGCAAAAAGTATACACTTTCTTGAGTAAAAAGGTTAAAAAATGTTTTCTTACATGTAAATATTTTAGTATTACGCTTTGCGATGGTCCAATACTTTTCTATGATTGCAATTTCGCTTTTATCCTTTAATTCGTCATAAGTGTATTGAAGTAATTCCAATAAATACTTCACCTATAATTTTAATCATTTTCCTTGCAAAAGTTGACAATAATAATATATTTGAATAAAGAAATAGAAATTTATAAATTATTTACTTACAGCGTCCAAATTAGAATGATACGAATTGTACTTTAGTATGCAAATAGAAAAAAAGAATATTGTAGATAATATTTCAATAACAATTTGTGGTGTGCATTTTGATGTTATGAATACTGCAAACTACAAAAAATAAATCATTGTTAAAACTAAATCTAAATATAAATTTCGAGATTGTGACATATAACGAAATTATTGCTAAAAAATTGTAGTTAAAATATGTTATGTTTAAATATCATATAAATATAAAAAATATTAATCTCACATACCTGAGCAGCAATGAAGCTTGTCAAAATAGTATAATATAATGCAGACTGTAATTGAGTGAATTTTGATTGCTTATAAGGCCATAAGCCCAATACATGCAAAAGAATTCGATTAATGTGGAAGAATCGAGATTCTATACATATCATCTCTGGAAAAATATCGAGACGTTTGATCATGAAAGAAATGATCATGAGTAATTTATCCTCTCCTTTTGATCGATCGAATAAATTTTTTTTCTTTTAACTAAATTAAATTGTACTGTGAAATACAAAACAGTTTTGCTATTTGTGCTATTTATGAGAGATCAAAATAATTCTAATCTATTTTTTGTTTTTCCGTAAGTAATTTATGATTATGCGATCGATTTAATGTAATAAAGTGTCTCCCTCGCTTTTTTTCCCGTAATATGTACATAGAAAAAGGCTATCTTGAGAGAAATATTTGCATAAAAAGTACATAGACATATTTATAATATTTTTCACTTTTATTGTAATTTCAGATGCTTTATTTATAGTCGTAAGGTACTTCCTGATCTATGAGAAAAGACGAGAAATTCCTTTTTCCAACTTTAACCTTTTAAATTATAAATAATTTATTCATTATCTTATCCGATAATTTTTATTAATGTTTATCAAGGACATTTTTCTATAACATCGAAGTTATGCAAGTACGTTTATATATATAGAAATAGAATTCAATGAAAATATATTTTTGCTTATTAAAAGTTAATAAGTAATTAAGAGTTAATCAGCAATGATTAATACAATCGATTCTTACTAACATAGATAAAAATATGTCAAGAATAATCAAAATCACAATGAAAGAGCTTCAAAGTATTTTAATTATAAATAAATTAAATATAGCTTGTGACACTAAATCTTCAGACACAGCTTTACTTACCTTTTCTTTAAACAAGTGACTATCTCTGAATTATATTTAAAATAAATATCAATATTTAATATCTTGTTTTGTATTTTGTAAAATTATATAATTTTTAAAAATATTTTACATCAGATTCTCGACAATTATAGGCATTACTGTCTCTTTTTCCTCTTTCATTTTAATGATTAAATAAGCAATTTCTTATCAAGCATATGTTATATTTCGGGGAAACACGCTAATTTAACATAACGTAACATTTAATATAACATAATTAATGTTTAATTAATTAATAAATTAATTTAATATAACAATACGGAAAACACTGGGATGAAACCTGAGCACTTGCAATTTTTGCGCCCATAATAGAACAGTACTTTACTAATTGACTGAACAGTACTCTAATTGACACGTTTATTTCTCATGAAAAATCATCTATTGTAGAAGTTATTGTTAATAAATGTCATATGCATATCCATAATTTTTTATTATTATATGATGTTATATAACTGTTTTGCGTACCATAGACAATTATTAAATGGGAAGAACATACAATTGAATATTATTAGTATAATATTGATATTATTAGCATATAATTAATATTATTAGTATTGTATTTGCGCAATTGGGATACACAATGCTTGGTGTTTTGATATTTGATATAGATTGAACACATCAATATATTTGTTTAAGTAATTTTGCGAAAAATCTTCCATCAGAGATCTATCATTTTTCTAGTTATATCATATACTATATATTTAAATATCAAATTTTATAATAATTATATAATACAATATAATTACATAAATGTGTAATATACTCTTCATTATTATATGTTTTCATTATTTTATTAATTGATTCTTGTCTTATTATCGCATTGAATATATGACAGTGAAATAAGATATCGAGGCTTTTATCAGCTAGAATGAAACATATCATTTCAATGTAATCATTTCTGGACTTACTTACTTGAATTACTTAACTGCATAAAATATTTCTTACCGTAGCAAAACACTCTAATGATGCGATAAGTAATCCGCCAATATTCAAAGTAAAATCTTTAGTGCCTCTTTGCAATAAGAATAATATTAATTTTTGTATATGTAAAGGAGCTATGTACCATTGAGTATCGTAACTAAAAAATTAGAAATACTTAACAAAAATTGATAATATTAGAAAAATAATTAAAATATTTATCAGTAATCTTTAACGTAATGTATAGCATACGCATTTGTTTTATAAGCGACATTAATCTTCGCTTTCAATTAAATTATAAAATAATGCTTTATATGGTCAAATGTATTAATGATATCGGATGTACATACGATAATCATATTTTTTATAACTTCTACAAAATATATTTTCTCATTCACTGATAATGATTTGGATTACTTTATATATTAAATGGCATCATTCGGTTTTGCTGGTAAATAGTATTTAAATGCATTTTGAATTATTACATCTATAATAGTATTATATCTATAATATCTTTCAAGCATATGAAATTTTGAAAAGTAACGTTCTGAGTTATACTCAGTAATGAAAACTATCAAATCTGTGCAGTTCTTTTGGCAATAGTTTGAAAATAGAAATTTTCAATAAGGAAATAACTTCTCTTTAGTGCATAATGCTCTTTTATTCTCTCTAAAGATGTAAACTAAGAAAACAAAAATGTGTGCCCGGAAAGTAAGTAAACATATGTATTAGAAACAGTTTGCCAAACTTCGTTCAAGGAAAATGGATTTCGAAGGAAAGCTACATCCTGATCAGCTACTTATCGATGGAATTTAATTTAATCGACAGTTATTAGCACCAAATGACTTTAGAGATAGAATTAAGCGATATGAAAAGGAATCATTTTTAAAGCGTATGATAACGATGATGATGAAGCGGATGATGAAAAGAACGTCATCGAAAATAAGATTAGTCAGAAAAGATCATGATCGAGCAATGTAGAACTCGGACAATATAGAATTACGAAACTCTATAAATAATTGCAAAGGATTCTGGATTATCAAAAAAAGTGCCTTGTGTCTGCAAAAATATTGTCTATTGTGAACTTCTATTATCAAATGAAACTATTGATTCGAAAAGGCACCACATAATTAAAGAAGTTGAAGCTAACGATCGATTAGAAGTACTCAAAAAGGATATCGTGTTCCATTAAGCAATATCAGATCACATATTTCTTTGACGACTCGGCAAAAATTGTTATATCCAGATTGGTATATCTGGTTTTGCTATTCATCATATAATTTGTATTACCATCAGATTGAAGAACTACTATCAGTTATTATCATGATTGTTGTAAAGCCCTTTCGATGGAAATCTATAATTTTTAGAGATGCAGAAATTATTTATATTCGTTCTTCATTCAGAAATTTCAGAATTTCTACGAAAGAAAAATGACGAAATTTGTTGATAAATGCTGGATTAAATAGTATGATTTTAACAGATTAAGAGTATTTTGAACCAATATTTTGCCTTTGAACTTCTAAAAAGTTAAAAAAATTTATAATCCCATTTAATAATATAAAATAACAAATTATAATTAATTTAAATATCGCAAAATGTTTATATTATATAAATTTAAATTTACGAGATTTTTATTCCGATTGTAATATATGATTACATCAAAAGTATATCTTACGCGGCAGCAATTACGTAATTATTGTGATTTGTTACATCCTGTCCAGTATAATGGGCTAAGAACATGTATGCGATTGCGATAAATGCAAGTAGAGAGGGCAATATAACTTCATCAATATTATATCTAGTTGATACAATCTGAAATATCTGAAACACAAGTTTTATGATTATAATCAACTTTTCATGTGTATTCTCTAATCATTTCTTTTATTACTAGAAGATTACATATTATAGTATAAAATATATTTTATATTATATTATACTATACTATATTATATAAAATTCAGAACAGATTCAGAATAGATTTAATAATTGAATGTTATTTACTCGAAAGAGATTGATGCTCAAACACATTACTAAAGGTGGTGTTATCCAGAAAAACATCATCTCGAAACGGGATATCAAAACTTGAGACAATCTTGAAAATGAGGAATATATTATTATATGTATATTATTTATACATCATAGTACATAAATGTAATCTACTTCATAGCTTGTCGATGTATATCCACAGCACAGATTATTTTCTTCAACATTACGTTGTCTTTCTTTACGATGATATTTTGCATCATATCAATTGTTATTGCCTGTTTAATACGATAACTATAAAAAGTAAATTTATGTTATCATATTCAACCTCCACTAAATCTATATTATATTTGATTATTATGCTATATAACTCTGTTAGCAATCCGAATTTTGGAGCTATTTCTATATTTCTATTATACCTGGAGACCTTAAACATTCCACAAATATGTTGAAAATACGCAAAAAGTGTCATTCCCGTTGCTGACAATACAAATCCTCCTATAAAGAATGATGTATTGATGTGGAATAGAATTAAATAGAAATGCTTTTCTTGATCGATAAAGTATTCCGCCACGAAGTATAAATAATGTGATCGAGATTCATTTGTAGGTAAAACAACGTTGACAATATCCGTCCAACATTGGATTACGATAATAAGAAATGTACCACAAAAAATCACTACTATGGAAATTGTAAAATCTTTTCAACTATTTAGCAATCAATAATCATATTTTTATACACATTATGTATATATATATATATATATAATAACATTGAATTTGATACATATTAATGTTATATAATGTTATAATTATAATTATAATTATCATATCCACAATTCCAATATATTTTTCAATAGACATTTCAATACATACTTATCATTATCGAGCGAACTTATAAATCATTTTATACAAAATAGTATTAGTTCTTTTTTCGAGAATTATAGGAAATAGACAATAAGAAATGGATTTTAATATGTTACAATTTTTAATGTTATTATTTCTCTAATATAATATAAAAAATATAATAATATATTAAATGGAAAATAATTGTATATGTAAAGACATTGTCTTACCAGTTAATGCAATTGTGTAATATTTTGCGTTGTAACCATATCTTTTTATAATAGCGATTTCATTTTCATCTTTTAATTCGTTATATATATATTGTAGTTGTATCAGTAAATTCCTTACCTATCAGGCCAATAACTTTTTATATCATCTTTGCATTATTTGAAAAAAGAGTTTTGGTATTAAAATGGGTTAGCAATATATTTGAGTTTAAAATTATAAAATGGGTTAGCAATATATTTGAGTTTAAAATTATATTTATGATACATTTTTATTTAGGTTGCCATTATAAGATAATAACCTACAGTTTCCATATTAATACGAAACCAAATGTATTTTATCAGAATTAGAAGAATGTAAATCGCAGGAGAGAAGATTTTAAAAATAATGTCCGATGTACATTCCAAAGTAACAAATGCTGTAAACTAAATTAAACAACAATGTCATTAAAATATTCACGCTGTAATAATTGCTATTTGTTTATTAATAGTTAATTAATAGTTCGTAAATTGTGAATCAATAATGAAGTAATTTTTCTTAATATTAGAAAAAATGTATAAGCAATACGTCAATTATAACAATTAGAAAATAAGAGATATAATAATACTAATACATGAAAAAAAATTATAATTATTATAATTCTAATTATAATACTTATAATAATTATTTAATTTTAGATGGAGTAATAAAATATTGAGTTATATATAAATAATAGTATATTATGTAGCAATAATATTAATAATATTGAACCACAGACTTACTTGAAACAAACAAGCAGTTATCAAAATACTGGTAAGGAAAATAAAACGAAGTCGAACAAAATTCGTTTGTTGAAAGGGCCATAAGCCAATTATGAGTAAAAGAATTTTTTGGACATTAAAATGTTGACTCTCAAGACAAATCATTTCTCTACGAAGTCTAACATATATATAAATGTAAACATATCGATGTAAGAATATATTTATCCCCTCTTTTTTCCACAGATCGATACTCTCTTATGTATCTCCCTCATAAAATAAAAATTTTAAGACTTATTCAATATAGGGTAATATCAAGTAATATAAGATATTATTGTGTTACAATTTACAATTTAAGAATATTTACGTATAGAATATTTATTTTGTATAATAAAGTCTACGATTAAATTTAGTATCAAGTCTATTTTATAATTCAGAGGAACTTTTTACTTCATAAAGAAATTAAACATAAGAGGAGTACTGGTAAAAAAAATGGCGGAGAGTATAGATGTTGCGCCTCGATATTGTGATGTTGTTATTCTTCTACATTTTATTATATGATTTATATATTTAGAGAATATATATATTTGATATTTATAAAACATCTTTTTTTAATCTCTCCTACTTGAATATTGATTATCAAAAGAGTTCATCACTAAAGATAAGTTCTTAGGTTTATTATTTTTTAATTGCACGATTATATTATATATTATATAAAGTTTTGCGTAATTGTTAAAAAATTTTATATATTATAGGAAAATATTAAAGATAAAATAAAAAATTGAAGATGTTAATGTTAATAACAAATTATTTCTTTAAAAATAGCATATGTTATCAATAAAACTTTAAATATGCATATTAATATAAAAATACATTTATATAATAATATAAATTAAATTTGAATTATTTATATATAATTCAATATTCTTTTCTAGAAAAATATTAAACATAATAAAGCTATTATCGAAAAAAAATGCGAGCCTATTTAAAATTTCTCAGCGTTCTCATTTCATACTTTTTATTCGAATATATACATTTTTTAAATATATTCCGAAAATAGAAAATATTATCCGCCTTTCCATGTTATAATATTGACATATTATTTATCAATTTGCCTATAATGAAAATATATTTATTTGTGGCAGGTTTCTTCATCTATAAAATTTATCATTATTAAAGAACTTTAGCATAAAAAATGAGACATATTCACGCAAGAGTATATAAATACTACACATATATGCGCATGCGGCTATACAATAATATGAATATGAAGTAGTGTATGAATATGTGAAGAAGTACTACTGAATTACTTAAATTTATCTGCCAAGTCAATCTTCTTAAGTTATTCTTGTATTTTTTATATTTTTAATATATATATATGTATATCTCATTAGATAAATCTAAAATCAATTAAACAGTTTATTATTTAACAGTTTATTATATAACAGTTTATATATTTATTATTTAATATTTATATAAAAATTATACATCACATCTTTTTTAGAATTATATATAACTTCTTATGTTACATATTATATATTTATATTTTACATACAAAATTATTCTATATACAATATATTTATATTTACACATTTGAATTTCGAAATTTTGAGATGTTGTATTGATAACAAATTTCAAAATTCTGATAAAATTTAGAGCATTAAAAATGCTTTGAGAAATGTATATGCACATACATTGTATAACCTCTAATATCAATAGATATTATATTGTTATTTAAACAAGAAAAACTAATTAGAAGGGAGAAATGCAAATTGAACTTATTATTCATACTTTATTATATAATTTATCAAATATGCAGTAAAAATTTTGATTCTGTAATTTGCAAAAAATATACAAATTTTATATTTTAAGACATAAAGTCTATATTTATTATCTTTTTTAAAATATACATAATATTTATATATCACATTTATATATCACTATTTATTCTTTTTATCGTGTAGCATGTATAACAGAAAAATACGATATTGAAACTGTCAAGAGCTGAAAGAAATATCACTTAATAAATTTATTGATCTTGTTATTTAATATGTATTCTTACACATAAATATCATTTTTATTGTAGCAAAGAAAAGCTTCAAACGAGAAATAAATTACCAATAAATTACCAATATTCACATTAAAATCTGTAGCACCTTTTTACAATAGTATCAATTTCTGCACTCGTATGAGAGTTATATAACATCGAATTATAAGTAAAAAATTTATATTTAAAAAATACTTATATCAATTTACAATTTCAAAAAAATATGAAAATTTATTAATAGTTTTTAGCATGTATTTATTACTTATAATTATATAATAATACTATATAATTATAATTATGTAATTATATAATAATACTGAAACTATTACAGAAGATTCCATTCTGTTAAAGGAATATCTTTATCAAGTGTTTTCTATATTCATATCCCTTCATAAGGATGCTTTTTATGTAGCAAGAAATACTTGATCCGTGAATTCTTTACAAAATAATTTGCAACAAATATAAAATAATAGCAATTATTATACCAAATTATACCAAAAGGATACGGCAATTTCGATATCATTCCCAAATGTTACAAGTTGAAAAATCTAAAATAGTTGTTTCTTTATTTATGAATAATTAAAGATTTATATCTTTGTTTATATACAGAATCTGCACAATGTACATAAATTTAAAATAATTTCGTTTATCTATTAAAAACTGATATATTAAAAACTGATAGTACTATTTTATTAATTAATAATTAAATGTGTTATAATATCAAATATACATATCCAAACGCGATTTTTCTAGAAGTATTTATTTTTTTTTAATATCCAATATTTATTGCAACTATTACTATACATAAAACATTCAGTCTTCAATACGATATTGAAACTGTCAAGAGCTGAAAGAAATATCACTTAATAAATTTATTGATCTTGTTATTTAATATGTATTCTTACACATAAATATCATTTTTATTGTAGCAAAGAGAAGCTTCAAACGAGAAATAAATTACCAATAAATTGACCCGTCATTGAGTCTTCTCACTAATCCTCTTGCTTTCATAAGATTAGCAGCGAAGTTATTTGGATGTTTTTCTAGTCTATCGCATTATCTTTGACAGAATTTCTTTATGGTTTCTTTGATGGTTTTTGAGATCATGGTGGAATATGTCATTTGTAACGTATCAGGAAGTCATTATTAATTATTCTAAGGACTTTTGCAGTATCTTTGCAGTATTTCAAGATTCGAGTTTGCGGCTATGCTTTAGAATTGGATATCGTATGTTCAAATGAATTTTAGTATAGTTTTGTATAGTAGTATTTTAGTTTTTAATGACAGTTTTGAATTTCTGCTTAATAACCAGTATATTTTACTTAGTTTGAGTTCTAAGTGCTTTCGTTTAGTACATATATATTTCTTCCAGTTAAGTTTTCTATTAAGATGCATGCCGAGATACTTGATGTCTTTAGCTTGTGGAATCTGGGTTCCATTCAGACAGCAGGATAAGTTGCGACACGCGCAGTGAATAAGTACATTTAGACTTAATGTACATTTAGATTTAATAAAAAATCCAAAACTTGCTTGAAACAGATTAAGAATTAAACTAATCCATCCGGATATTATTAGACAAGATACTATTGTTTCTAATTTACTGACCAGAAATATCGTTAAGCTTTAAAAACAAGCAAAACAGGAAATTATTCGAAGTGTATTACAAATATTTTAGAAGAATACTAACTTCATCGCCGTTGAATATCTATGGTGCAAATTGTTCTATCTTGTAATATGTCCATATCTAACAAATGTTCAATGCGATAAGCGTAAATAATATAGATATATCACAATTACATATGTATTGAACGATGAGATGTGTTTGTACAATAACGCATCTTTTTTATATATTTATTTCTGATTTCATTTTCCTTAGTATTAAATATTGATTAAATTATATATACAATTTTAATAGTTTGCAATTGTTATTTTCGTACCTGGCAATTTTAAATATTCTGTACATTTATTGAAAGAATATAATAAATAATATAATAAATATTGTTTCTATTGCTAGTGTTATAATCAACGCAATGTAAAACGCAACGCTGATATGTAATAGAATGAAATGATAATACTTTTTTTGATCAATAAAATATCCGAGGAACCTAACATATTCAATACAATATGAGATCATGTAACTGCAAGGCAACTATTAGTCGGTCCATGATATGCATATAAGGGATGAGACAAATCGGCAACAAAGCGCGCATACGTCTAGAGAGATGAGAATGCAGGCCTATATTGAATGTTTGACGCTCAAAGAAAGAGCTCGATGTCTGGAAAACTAATAAAGTAGGATGTTTTATGTATATATTATAATATATGTGAGTATGGCGTATGGCCGAGTATAGCAAGTGTGGCCAAGTGTGGCCGAATATGTCCAAATGTGGCTGACTATGATCCAATATAGCTGACTATGATCGAATACGGAGAAATATGGCCTAGAATGGCCCAGTATGGCAAGTTATGGTCGTGCGGCCGAGTATGGATAAGTATAGTCGTGTATTTCAATATGACACATTATGGCCAAACCCAGTATGGATCGTCATATCCATTATGGCCGAGCATAGCCAAATACGATAATATTCTATCGTATACTATAGTATACGATAGAATATATAGTCTAGTATACTATATATTCGAGTATATGATCATACTCAGTCATTCTTGAACATAATCGGCCATACATCGAACTATACTCAGTCATTTTCCGCCAAACTTTGCTACTGGACCATTCTTGGCCATATATTCCTGTACTGGACCGTTTTCGATCATACTTGGATATATTCGGCCATATTCGTTCATAATCATCATATTTGGTCATTCTGGATCATATTAAGCTATATTGATTTATCTTCTTCTTTTTATACCATATCCTTAATGCAGCATGTAGGCATTCGTCGCATAATGCGAATCGTGCACTCTTCTGCACATCTGAATAAAGTGGCAGCATCTGAGATATTGCACCAGTTCCTAAAGTTGCGGAGCCATGAATGTTGCCTGCCATCCTGTCTCCTTTCTTCAATTTTCGGATAAGTTCTAGGTGATTTTTGAGTATCTGCCCGAGATTGGAAGCCATTCTTTTGGATTTTCCTATCATAGTAAAGTTTTATGAACATATGAGTCTCCTGAAATACGGACTCCTCCTTGCAATCATCGTAAGTTCCCGTTACTTTCTAATCATGCTGAAAGATGACATTTTCTTTATCCTCGATATCAGAGTTATACCGCTCATACTGGGTCTTTTTGCTAATGAATTCGAACGCTTAATCCTCAGCCAGCAGGATCTAATTTTTTTTGATCCAATACAATTTGTATGTTAGAAGAAAGAGATTAAGTAAGTTCAATTATGAAAATCAGGAGGTCGATTCGTATTGTTTTCATGTTCAAACTTTGATGGAATTGAACTTAGAACTTACGATTGTTGGACAATTGCTCTGATTTATACTCAGATACACTTAGTCATACTCGGTCATACTCGGTCATGTTAGGCAATACTGTGCCGTACTAGCATATACTTGAACATTCTGATCCACACTCAGTCATACTCGGCCATATTGGGCTATACTAGGCTATACTAGCAATACTGGTACATTCTCGACCATTCTCGGCCATAATCCCCCATACTTGGACATACTTACACTATGCAAGCTATACTGGCCATGCAAGCCATACTACAGCAATACTTATATTCAGCAATACTCAACATACTATTAGGCCATATTGGGACGTTCTGTGTCATATACAGCCATACTCGGAAATACTCGGTCATACTCCACACCCACCATACATGACTGCGTATAGACAATTATAGCCTAATATGGCACAGTATATCAATGTATGCTTGAGTAGGGCCTGATTTAGTATTGCAAAGTATGGGCCAGCATAGATGATTATGTCCGGCTAAACCCCTTTATGACCCAATATGTTCAAATGTGGTACAGTATGGCAAAGTATGACCAAGCATAGCAGAATATGCCATACCAATACTCTCAAGTATGGGTGAGAATAATCCAGTATGGAAATGTGTGGCTGAGCATGGGCAATGGCTAAGAATAGCTTGATATGGAATAATATGGACGAGTTTGGCTGAACATGAGACAGTATGGCCAAACATGAGCGAGTATATAGCAAGATACGGCCGAATATAGTTGGGTGTGGTTGAGTATGGCTGAACATGTTCAACTATATAACCGAATATAGGAGAATATGGGAGAGTATGATAGAGTTTGGGGAAGCATGATTGATTTTGGCCGAGTATGGCACATTACGCGTTAATATATTCAAATAAAGTCTTTTCTTATCTTCACATGACTATACCTTGCCATACTAGGTCGTACTTGTCTATGTCCGGGCATAATGAGACATAATGATTCATACTTAGGTCATAATTGGCCATACTGTCCTATACTTGACCATATGGCTTGGCTATATTGGGCCATACTCAGCTATATTGTGACATATTGTGACATAGTGGGCTATTCTTGGCAATGCTCGGTCATAATCGCAATACTAAGTCATACTGGGGCATATTCAGATATATTGGGTAATATCGGGCCTTATTTGGCCGTATTTGGGCATTCAGTCATAATAAATCATATTACGCCATACTAAGACATATCGTCCCATACTTGACAATATTAGATCATACCGGCCTGCATTTTGTTATATCCGGCCATACTCGGAAATATTGGGATATATTCTGACATACTGGGACATATTTGATCATACTCATCTATACATAGTCTTCCTTGGTCATATTAGGCTATACTAGGATATACTTGACCATATTAGTCCATACTGGCTCATATTTTGCTATACTGGATCATACCCGGCTATGCTATACCCGGCCATATTCGGAACATACTCTGACATACTGGTACATATTTGGCCATACACAATCCTGTATGATCGAGTATGGCAAAGTATGGTAGAGTATGGCCGAATAAGGCCGAATATGACTAATTATGGCAGAGTATAACTCAGTAATACCCAATATGGCTGAGACTGGACCAGTACGACCCAGTATAGCCAAGTATGGCGAGTATGGCCAAGTATGGTCGAATACGTTCATGTATAGCCGAGTATGGCTCAACATGGCCCAATATGTCCGAATATAGTTAAGTATGGCCAAATATAGCGATTCTGATCAAGTATTGTAGAACATATTCAAGTATGGCCGAAAATGATCCAGCATGGGAGTGTATGATCGAGAGTGAGGAAATATGGCTAAAAATGGCATAAGGTGACCGAGTTTGTCTAAATATGGTTTGTTGAATATGATCTAGTATAGTTCAGTATGCCCAAGCATGGTAATTATGATCGACTATGACTGCATGTATCTAAGTATTCCCGAGTATGGTCCAGCATGGGAGTGTGTATTCGATTATCGAGAAATATGGACAAGAATGGACTAGAACATGCATATAGTATATAGCTACATAGGGAAATTGACATATCCAATAACAATATAAGGTTACGTACATGTAACTACTAGACAGTTCAAGGTATGCGTTTCAGGGACGAAGAACGACAAATCGACAGGAAAGCGCTGAGAAAGAAAAGAAGGCCTTCATTGAAGGTTTAAAGATCAAAGAAAGAGTTCAATGTTTTGAAAACTAATAAAGTAAAATGCCTTAAGGACTCTATCCGAGGAAATTGTCATTATCAATAACACTACAAGATCATATACACACAAAATAAGTACATATAACAATAAGTACATAAATACAATAAGGCGATTCCTAAATCGCATAAATTTCAGGAACAAGACACGATAAATGAAGAGCGTATTAGCGTCGAGAGAGAGGAGAATGAAGGCCTATAATAAAAATATGAAGGTCAATGGAAGAGCTTGCTGTTTGGAAAACTAATAAAGTGAGATCCTCCGAGGTCGCTATCTCAGATTGGCAATTTTAGTCTGTTCGACTATTAAAACCTTTATATGATTTCGGTTGCGATCGGCGTGAGCCAGGCTGGTTTCTATCTGTAATAGATAAAAATAAATTTATATGAAAGGATTTTGGAGAAAAGGATTTTTAATATTTAAAAGATTTGAAAAATTTTAATTTAATTATATATCAGTATTATATTACTTTGGCAGATTAGTATGGTAAATTAAAAATTTAAATAGATATTTTTATGAAATATAAGTAGTAATATTGATTAAATCAATAATATGTTTAGTAATAAATGTTGCAAGGATTATTATAATTACTTTATTTGTGATAGTATAGATGACATACTTAACTATATTAGAGCGACAAATTTTCAGTTATCTTCAATTTAGGAAAAGCCCTAAAATAAGGTTGGATTGTTAGGAT
Organism: Eciton burchellii; assembly: GCA_020341155.1. Classification (NCBI taxonomy): domain Eukaryota; kingdom Metazoa; phylum Arthropoda; class Insecta; order Hymenoptera; family Formicidae; genus Eciton; species Eciton burchellii. The sequence goes on along the minus strand of JAHMML010000037.1, from coordinate 192,684 downwards.
TGTTGCAACCTTTTAGCGATGGTTAAAGTTGAAAAGTATTATTGATTTATAAGGCTACTATATTTATTATATTTCTTGTATAATATTAATAACTTTTATATTGTTATTTTGGTATTAACTGTTTACTTATTATATTTATATTTATATTTATATTTATATTTATATTTATATTTATATTTATATTTATATTTATATTTATATTTATATTTATATTTATATTTATATTTATATTTATATTTATATTTGTTATATGTATTACTCAATATTAATTATATTTGTTTTAATAAAATTAAGAAGTAGAAGAATTAGAAGAAGTAGAAGATTAAAGTTTGTATTTTTAATAATTGGGTGAAGATCTAATTCTAAGTGTTAGTACTGATTTGATATATTCGATATGTTTTATTGCTCAATCACTTTCATATGAAATGAGAATTATATAGATTACTTTTCGTTTTATAATTTTAAGTGAACAGTTATTTGAAGTATTTTCTGAGTAATTTAATGATATGACAATTATATATATAGAATATTGTTATTGAAATATCTATTTTTTTTTCTTAGAATTTTAGCAGAGATAAATCAAAGTCCAATAAATTTGGTTGAGCGGGAGTTTCTGATTTTAATGCAGAGTTTTACGATAGAATTTAATAGGATTAATTGAAATAATTAATCGACAAGATTTGTCAAATTATTAGGGGCGGTTCAATAGCTTTTCTATTTATAAATGTTGAAAGAATAAAGTTATTAATAAATATTTAATATATGATTTAGCTTATGAGGTAAAAAGAATTAGATTTTGTATGATATTTTTCATTTTAGTGTGATATATTGTTATAAAATTATAATTGATCATAAAAGAGTAATGATTCTTCCTAACTTATTGGGAATTAATGGGAGAATTGCATAAGCAAATAGAAAGTGAAATTCTGAAGCAAATTGAATGTGAGTAAGAGTGATTAGTGGATTGGCTTGAGTAAAATTATGAGACTTTGGAAAGAAGACTTTGCCCCTTGTGGGGCAATAATAATTCATCCTTCTTATGAATATATAGTAATGAATATATATATTCACGCATTATACGTATCCATATTTTACATTACACTAATACTATCTTCTTTAAGATATCTTTAAGATATATTTAAGATCTTCTTTTAGAATTTCCAGATTTCTGCTCCCCATTCTGTCGTTTAGATCTTCTGTCAATATAAGTTGTTGTCGATACCTTATTTACTTCAATTGTTGACCCGCAATATCTCGCGCAACATTCCATTCATCTAGAGTGGTCAATTGAGTCGTCAGTTGTGCGTATATCATAAAAAATGTAATATTCCTGTAGATTCTTCGATGTAATCTCAAATATCTTTCATTCACATACTGTATATCCTGAATGTTCTTAATTAAATTCGTCCGTGTAAGTACAGAGATACCCTTGCTTCCTCCGATTTGGCGATTCCCGATCAAGCCATAAACTAGCCTAGCATTGCAATACCATGATCTTTCTTTCTTTTAGTTTCATTGACAGAAGATATTCTTTCCAACGCTGTTCACTTCTTCAATAAATGTTCACTTCTTCTTGCAGTTTCCCGACAAATTAATTATTTTATTTCAAATTTTGAAAATCCTTGTCCGTTTTCTTTGCTTTGTTCGTCGCCGATGAGATGTCCTTCGTTCGTCCTTCTTTCCAAGATTCCTTATTGGGATTTTAAGCAAATAATTGTTTTACAAGTGGTGAAGAGCTAATTCCCCGCAACCTGATAGACCAATGTGCTTTTCTTAGTCTGGCTCTTTATCTTTGGTCTGTCTGCGGCGTGATTAATATTCATTATGAATTTTATATTATGAATTCTAATGATCTTTTCCGATTTTTATTTATAATATTTATATGCAAGAGGCTATTACCAGAGCCTGTATCGCGCATCGCACAGTTTCTTGTTGGTTATTTTTTTGAGTTTTGTGATGTACTGCTGAATATCTAATCTAACGGAGTCGAAAGTGTTAATCTCACGAGGTGCAGAAAGCGTGCAACAAACAGATGCGATATTCTTTGCATGTCCTTGTGTATATGTATTTAATATTTATTAGCTGCTTAAGTTAGAGTATCCAGAAACATAAACTATGCTGCAAACGAAGCAGCATGCATCAAATTATTACTCGTTTATCATAAATATATCGTATTAAAATTGTAAAGCTTATAATTTAAGCAGAATGGGTTTAAATATTGAACCTACGTAGATATTTTCCTCGACGATAATGACGATTGACTTTAATTTCCCCACGCATACGAAATGAAAAACTTAATTTGATGCTGATTGGATTATAATAAATTTTATACTAAACACTGCTCCAAAATGATTTAATCACTAGCCAAAATCCCCAAACGTAATACATGCTCAGCATGTATTATTGCTTATCGTAATAGATTGTGTTGTGATAATCTTTCTAATTGTCGACTTACGATTTAAGGACAGTAGAGTTTTCTATTATTCGCGTTAATAATCGTCTAAGTCAGCGCTGATAAACAATCAAATAAAATTGTAACGTGATTTAATAAAAGTGTAACGTAATAAAATTGTAATTATCGATGTTCCATCGTGCCTTTCTCTCTCTTCTTCCCGCTCACTCTGTCTTTCTATCTCTCTTCTTATTTTTCCTTTTTTCTCAATTTGCTCCTCTACTCTCCGAAGCATCAAAATCACGTGAACAGTAAAATAGCCCGAATGTACCGTCAGAATGTAACATAACTCCTACGGTGGAGAGCATAGCTCGCATAACGAAATTTCAGTTAAAGATATGACGAATCCAAATGATGAGAATAAATATACTTAAGACTTATCATTTATGTTTCAGTTGGCTATATATACACATATATATGCTAGTATATATATATACATAATTTGGTCGATAAATCCTAACGCGGACCCGGGACTACTTGCGCGAGCGGAGCATCTCTGAAACCCAGCGTGTTCCTTTTGTGGTTAGCCAATAACGACGGCGACGCGATTATTTGATATATCCGACAGCTATGATCCGAATTTGATCGAATCGCGTCACATCCAATTCGGGCGCGCATGCTCGCGAGCGATCGCGACGCTTAATTATAACCATCCGCTAGCGCACCCGCGCACGCGAGCAAAGATTAAGTCAGTGTTTTTAGTGGAACTTACATCGGTGAAGTTTAAAAGCTTTCTAAACGCGATAATTTATCTCCGTCGCGTCGATATTTACTACATAATATATTTCTCTAAAAGAAACACGCGATCCTGTCGTTATGCCGAGTACTAGATTGAAAATTCTTACGTTAATCAACAACGAAATAGTGGGGATATGCCGGTTTCGGCGAAACAAATATTTATATATTTATATATTTATATATATATATATATTTATATATATTTATATACATATATATATATGGCCAGAAATATGGTGAAGGATATGGTGAAGAGCGAGAAATAATGTTTCCACAATTTATTGTCGCGATTTATTTTTTTTTCATGAAAATAACCAATGCGACAGAACGTGGGATTTAATAATAATAATAATAATAATAAATAATAATAATAATAAAAGGAAAGGAAAAAGTATCGCCGCGTAAAATCGCCGCGGCAGAATTGCACGCTCTCTCTCTCTCTCTTTCTCTTTCCTTTTGCAAAGCAATCTGTTGAGCGAGGAAACGATTCTCATTCGATTCATCATTCACCGATTACTCAGAAGAGATTAAAGAGTTCTTTATACATAAAGACAGGCCCATTTTTGCAACGTATGGTGCGTTATATACATCGCCATTTCTCGTACGATATAGTTTATTGCAAACGTAGCGCGTTGACGTATATCGTGCTGATGCAATTTTCTCTCCTCCTTCCCTCTCTCACCCTCTCTTTCATAACTTATCCAAATCGTAGCAATAAAGTGAGATTCGCGAAAATCTGGTGTGCTTGGAATGCACTGTTTCGTAATATCTAAATATATATCGAGATTTGCATCAGTCCCCTACCACGTGGAACGTAGTAAAATGTGCCATTATATTTAACATTGTGGCCTTCTATATATAAATTTAGAAAGATCCTATGTGATTACCTCACAAAAGCGTGAGATAAAGTGGCAGGACACGAGAGTCCCGCAAGCGGCATCATCTTAACGAGCTTTCGATAATTCGCCGGCAATCGCATCAGCGAGAGTTCACGCTTCCTTCCCCTCCCCTTATTACCAGTCATGAAAGGAGTCTTGCATTTCTGATCGCGACGGAAATGAGCTAAGCAAGATCGAAGAGTGATTGTTAATTACGTCCTTTCACGCCATGTGAAAGTTTTGCGCTGAATTGTGCTTCTTTCGAACTGGCCGTGCGAGTCGCTAATGGCGCATCCATTTCTCCGCCAGTTTATGCACATCTAGTATCTGAAGATCAAAGCGAAGGCGTCGACTGAGGCGCGAACGGAGTACTCTATCTCTTCGGCGAAAATTTTTTTTGTCATCAAGTTTTTGCATTGTTGTAACAGCAAATTGAGTTCCATTTGGCAGGAATTCTGTGTTTTGCTATATTTGCTTATGCAAAATAATTTTAAGTTTATCAATCGAAAGGAATTGACCAGAGTGCACTTGCAGATACAATGCTCACTTTAGAACAAAATCAATTATTCATCAAATTATGCTTCCTCATATAATACATACATCTCTGTTTTTATTTAATTTAATTGTTTTTGCTGTTATATATTTACTCATAACAGATTTTAAAATGTGCATAACAAAGTTTAAAATGGTATATGATGCGCTTGTTTTTTATTTATAAGTGGTAATTTCAGTCTCTTAAATGTTGGGAAATGTAATCAGCCTGAACAATTCGCGGTTTCAAGAATCATTATCGTTAATCAAGAGTTATGCCTCTTTCGACAAAATTATGAAGGGTATAGATTTTCCTGTGGAAGTAAAGGATCTCAATAAGAGGATACGAACAGTTGTACTAGCAACAGCGCAAATACACGAACATAATAACGATCCCGAAATGCTAGTTGATTTGTAAAATAGTCAATTCTTACACTAGCACGTCTGAACTGAGGCATACTTGATTGGAGATGATGCCCGATTAGAAATTATGCACGAGACGGCAACTTCTCGGAAATATATATAAATTTACGTTTCTATGAAATGATTAAAAAGATTATTGTTCTTACATATTTGTAGTATAAAAGGAAAAAAGATCAAAAGATCGTGTTCGGAATTTTGATGATGTCTTCATAATCGCATCGTCAGCCGTTAAGTTAGAAGTACTGCACAAAGTCAAACTGTGATGTCCAGCATACTTCACGGGCCCATGACTCTTTAGCCAATAAGACGTTAAAGACGTTAAACTTCAATGATTATCGTTATTTTAGCTTTATTTTGTGACCTTCTAGGAACTAAGAAGATAAGGTAAACTAAATGCAACCATAAATCACGTTTCGAATTACTTGGACATTTGTATCGTTTGATAGTACCTATGTACGAGAAGAGAAGAAATTACGAAGCTCTGGCAATTTGCTATTCGCATTTGACGTAAGCTTATAATAAAATTGTAGAAGTCACGCGAAGTGGAAAAAGATTGCTCGGCAGATTTTATAAAGTGGCATTTTTTGGCAGAGTAGGATGCATTATCAAACATTTTTACAATACAAAAACCTAATATGAAAACATAAATTCATTATCTTATTAATTACTATTTATAGAATACGCATCGAGAATAAACAAACAAAATAATCATAATAATGAGAAGTAATAAAATTGATCATGTTCTATAGGTTCGAGGAGGAAAATTACCAAGGATATATACAGTACATCTACAAGGAAGCTAAGTTACATAGTTATCCGAAATATCAGAGTGTTTGTTGTGTCTGTATAGCGAAAAATACGGATCAGAAAATGTCAAAATGCATTCTATGTCGGTCGACATGAACAAGTTGGATCCTAAAATAGCGTATGTTCAAGTGGCTCATGTAATGACGTCGTATTTTGAAAAATCTGAGTTGGAAATTCGATAAACTAAATTCGAGCAGAATCATAATATATCTTGCTTCATGTTCAAAACACCGTTCAAGGAGAATAACGCAAGAGACAATCCGGAAAATCAGTGGAAATGCAGGACTATTCTTATAAGTACGATCAAATGCCAGATTTCAGTAAAGTTACTTGTTTATTTATCTCGCATCCTACTTTCTTAAAGGAAAAAGAAGTTAAACAATTTCATCCTGTTTATTATTCTTACAGTACAATATACTTCACCATAATGAAACGGATTGGAATAACTGAAAAACGTAATCAGTGAAACTCAATGCTATCGAAGTTGCTTTGGACGAAATGAGATGACATGTTTAAGAATTAAAAGACGTGGCTTTAATTGAACCGACAGGTATAAAGAAGTTACAGTTATGCTTTTAATGTAGCATTTGTGTAACAGTCAATGCCGGTCCTCTAGCTTATGCTTCCGAATTTCTAGATCCTAAATTGTCTTCACAGTATCTCTAAGAAAGTAGAAAAGCTGAAAGATGTTTCCAAATATGTTCCTTGCAACTACCTTTTTCAATTTCAAATGCGATATTGATATTTACGTTCGTTTACACTGCGATTTTCAAATAATTCGTAAAGATATTGCAAATGTACACAATATTGCAAATCAACAACAAACTAATCACATGAAAATCAATATGAATAGAAAGTATTGCGCGAAAATTACCAGAAATTGTATCAGAGTCTATCGTCCCTGTTCGGGGAACCAATATGGCCTATGAATAAGTAGGAAATTTCAAACGTAATGGCGCTGCTTTATTTAATGCTATTGGCGCTAACAGCCACACTAATACAGTCTAAGTCAATAATCTTCAAACATTCATTCAACTAAACTACAGATTTACTTTAGTCTTTTTTTAGAATAATATATGTAAGAGCCTCCCAATCTAAGATTGAAATACTTATCTTCCAAATTAATATTTTATATTATTTTTCTTGCTACTGTATCATATTTACAAACCTTTGAAGATAATTTTTTAATTTTTAGTCTAACGGAAGATTTTCTGATCACTGCCAAGTTTTTTAGACAGAGTTTATATTCTAGGAAAGTTCTGTATAACTATCCATGAATGTATTATAATCGTTCATAGCTGATATTAAATTATAAGAATTTAATAAAGTCAATAAATTTATTAATTAAATCCACAATTATTTTGATAGAATAAGTGAATCGAAAATCCATCAAGATATTTATAGAATATTGATGGCAAATGAAAAATATACCTCTCATTTTTTTATGGGTAACGTTAATCTATGGTAAATCCATATTCGTATTCATGATGTAATCATGTTTAACTTATTTAACTATAAATTAATGTTTGTTTTACTTACAAAATTTTATCTTATTTTTTTCTGAACCAGAAAAAGGATACAGGATTTAGAAGCGAAAGAAGTCATTTTACTTTATATATGTAACGAAATGAATAGAATATCTATAATTGTTATTTTCAGCAGAAAATTATTTTATTATGAATTTAACAAATTTATGCATCGTTTGTAAGCATGAATAAATTTTTATAATCAATGTATACACGATGTGTATAATATTGATGAATTATCATGTATGTATTGAATTGTGCCGCCAGGAATGACAGACCAATTCCGAATTGATTTTAAATGTATGATGCAGGCGCGAAATACCCGAGATTGAGATTTCTGATGTTTAGATAAATACACCATAAATATATATAGTTACACATTTATATATATATAAATACACATCTATACATTCGCATAGATATAACTACAGAAGTATCAGATTAGGTAAGAATTAGTAATCCTTATTTTTCCTTCAATTACGTTGATATTATATTGAATGTTGATAAAGGTCATATCCAGAAGACCGCTTTGTTTTGTGCTACCCGGAATATTGTAATAAAATTAATATATGCCCATTTTTCAAAAATTATGCTTTTCATAGGCATTTATGTTCGCGCTACAATTATTCCCAGCAACGACATCCCACAATGATTCTTTCCTATAAGAAAGTCCCACGGATTATATCGATATATTTAGATTGAAAGAAATTTATTATGAATAGTAAGATGATGCTAATAAAAATTACGAACAAAAAAATAGTTCAGATATCACTGCAGAATAGGAATTCCGTAGAAAGCATGATCGTCATGAGATATCGTCGCAGAAAATGATCACCGTGGGACTTTGTTGTACGAGGATGTAAAGATGTTACTCTGTTGTAAGAGGATTATCATAGGATTTCGCAACAGATGACAATTATTATAAGATTTCGTCATAAACGTTCAGCATCGTCGTCGCACAAGAGGATGATTATGAAACATCACGATAAAAACTTATATTTAAAGTATGTCAATATCTCTTTTTCTCGCCGGTCTCATTCTTCACTAGTTTTCTGACAATGATAGATAATGGAAATATTGGATTGAGATATACCGGATATAGGTGATATATCAGATTCGATAATGCACGAGTATCTGTTTACTAATCTTTGATTAGTCCGCAATGATAGCGAAGTAAGTGGAGTTCTGTAAATGCATGGACGTTCTTACGAGTAACTGATAATGCGTATCCAAGTGAAGAGTTAATTTAAGTAACATCACTTTTAATTAATTTTAAATTAATTGAGAATTATCGTTTGGCATTAATATTTATTTATGAATAGATTTTGGCGTGTCTGCGATTGCAGTACTAATAGAAGAATCTTTTGCTGTTAAGAATAAGCTGCTAATTGATGCCGTTCATGCCGTTTTGTTTTATCTCGCTCTTGATCTCTTGATTCTCTTAAACGGATTGCAGTCCAATTCTCCAACACAATACCAAGCCAGGATATGTAAATTGATGCTATTCTACTCAGTTGATCCTGTGGTGCCGTAAGCAAAATTCAGGAAATAAGCAGTTAAGCATTAATTACATGAAGCGTCCAAAGAAAATCTATTTTAAATTTCTTTTAGATAACACGATTTTTGAAAGATTCCATTAACTGTAATCTATATCAAAACATTGTGATGAGATCTGTGATATCTATACCTTATTCTAATATCTATCAACTAATTCGTGTTTGACTAGATCTTGATTAGATCTCGCGTTAAAATTCGCAAAGTATCTATAGCTACTTACTTGCGAATTTGCGCGATCTCGTTGAGAGAAGTTCAAACTTCCTATATCGGAAGATCAGAAATTCTGATATCCTATATCAGAAAATGGTGCTTGCAGAACTGTGAGACAATACTCGTTTATCAAATCTATTATCAAAAAGATTCTCATTTGTTTTCTACCACCTAATTGCGTGAAATTCAAAGTATGTTGTGGTTATAAATCTAGAGATAAATAGCAAAAGTGTACGAATTCTTAGTACATAATTCTAGATGAAAACATAAATAATATATAGATAATAATAGTTAGAACATAAATAGTTTATTGGTTTATAGAAATAGTATCGATTTATAGAAATTTATAGAAATTTATAGAAATTCGAATCAATGTTGTTTCTTAACCAAGTCTATAATCAACTTGCACTAATACTTTTATAGGATATTTCTATCAGGATGGAATTGTTAAGTATGACAGATCTTCGATCTCAGATTGAAGCAACAATAAGTAAAGAAACTCTTTATTCTTCTTCGCAAAGATATAATTTTTTCGATAGGTTCCACAGGCTTCGCCGTTCACAACTCTCGACTATAATTACTCGACTATTGACCAACAACTGACACTGTACTGCCACTTCCACTTGTCACTGTTTGTTTCTGCTGCCGTCGTCCTTTATTATTCAAAAGTGATGTTACATTTCAGAATTATTGGCCAATAGCTATATATTATCATTCAATTTGAATGATGGATTACATCGTCCCGGGAGCTTTCGAGCGTCAACGATTTTTTCCGCTGTCCTTTTCCGTTATCGTTTGTTCTGGACGCAACATGTCCACATACACGCGCGCGCGCGCATCGATTTCGCTGATTATAAGCCTTTGATACATGCCGCCACCGATAATCTCTTTCTTCTATACTATAATTCGGTCATCCTGCATTGATACCCGCCTCATATATCTATCAATTACTATTGTCTTACAACTCCAGTTCACACGGTTCACCTAACGAATTATCCATCTCGTTCGCTCATGGTTTACATAATTGGCCGCAGTGGATGTTACTCATGGACTCTCGTAATCACTCATTTTTCTAACTACGTACTAATTATTACGTAACAATTTTGTAAGGATCCAGGTATTTATTAGCCAGCTTCAGTCCTACTCCTTGCTACATGCGTTTAATCGCCACTAAGTCGTGATAACTCAACGCTTTTTTTCGCTTTCTAGTGAATCTCCGCCTATTTTCTTTCTGAATTTTATCTTTCATATTCGGATTCGGATACTTTTGATCTAATAACATTCTTGCGATTGAAAAGTTCTCTTCTCTCTCATGTGCTTGCTGGATAACTCGAGGTCTTAACGAAACGGGTACAACAACTCGCAGATCATTATTTATTTTCTTAAAAGATATGCCGCCTCTCGCAATATATCCGTCGATCTCTCGTGCTTCGGCAAGATAAAAAAATCGTTTTACTATCAACATCGTTCTCCTGCACTTTTTCTGATACCTTTAATTCACAACTCGCGTATTTCTCTGATTTACATTCGTCGATTAAATTCTTGCTTGCGTCTCGATGGTCAGTATTCAATACATGCGTCACGTCTATATTATTTATTTCGTCTGAATTTAATTCGTGAGATATTAAAGCTTAATATCTCACGAATATCTTTACTTTCCGGAATGGGCTCCGAAGCATTAATAACAATTTCTCCTGATTTCATTATAATCTGAACAGATTTTAGAAAATCTGCAGATGAGCAGCCCATGTTTCGTGAGCGCATCAGAGATGACATGAACACGAATCGGATAATCGCTCTTATCTATATTCACAATTGCATCAAACTCACTTAGAGTTACATTATCGCCTGAACCTATGCCGCGAAATCGAATTGTCTTTTTCCCTAACTTCGGGGAACCTACTCTAATATATTAATCCGCGCGCATTACACAAATATTGTTCCTGTATCGATAAGCGCTTCTATCTTCTGATCGTTAATCGATACTTTCTTTATGTATTCCTTACGAGTGCTCCTCATAATATCGATGGCATCCGCGGTTTTTAGCTGTTCAACGCATTTTGACACGAGATGTCCACGTTCACTGCATTTGAAACATTTTGGTTCCTGCGTCTTTGTCGGATAGTCTTTACTGATATGATCGGGCAGACCGCAATTGAAGCAATTCCTCTTCCTCTGCTCGCTCTTTCCGCCTTCACCATCTCTGTCCCTCTTCAGCTCGCTTTTTCCACCTTCACTATCTCTGTCCCTTTTCGTGACTGGGATTTTTCCTTACCGCTCTTCGTCCTTTCCTTGTTGTCCCAAAACCATTGCGCTTGATTTCTCAGCGCGCGATCAGGGATATCGTCAATGATATATTCAACAAGCTTTTCTTCTAATCGACACACGATTTTCCAGGATAACTTTCTAGTGCATATAATCACTGAATGATTCATCTTCTTTCCACTTGCGTTTCTGGAATTTCTCACGCAGCTTTATCCTAGGTCGATAGTCGAACATAATCTTAATTCCACTAAATGGAAATCCTATATAGACAGTTCCATATGTTCGGTTTTCGAATGCAGCTATGCCAAAGCTTTTTTCTTACAGCCGCAATTCGATCAGTATCCTCAGCGTCTAATCGATAGGTCCGCTCCAGAAGTCTTGATTTTGATAGATTGATTTTGCCACGTGCTAAAATCATCCGTTATACCATCGAACTTAGTGAGAAGCTCAGCTAGTATTTACTTTAATCTTAAATTGTAACTAATCTAGTTTCTGTACTCACATATGCGTCTGGTGCAGAATTGATGTAGCGTGCGGAATCGATGAATCGTTTTAATATCTCCAATTCCATCTCGAGTATATGTCTCGGGGTTGGGATTCTAGTCCTATTTCAGTCTCATGGATTTGTTCGCTAGCAATGTCTTCTTTATTTTCAATCGCTTGAGTTTCTGATTGTTGCTTAATTCACGTTGCTTAATCCACCGCAGGGGATCGATTCATTCAAATGCGTTATCAACTCATTTTTGCAACCCGCGTCGAATAGACCTAACTTCTTCAATCCTTCTTTCAATTCTATCAGCGTTAGAACATTTGCATTTGGCACTCATATTGGCCGTTTTTAAACTCAATATCCAATTTTTTCGTTGCCTCTACTCTCAACTCTCGATCCTTAGCTCTTAATCTTTATCTTTCGGCTCTTAACTTGCAACTCGCAGCTCGCAGTTTGCAATTCTCAGTCCATAGCTCGCAGTTTGCAGCTCAGAGTTCGCAGCTTGCAACTCACAATTCTCAAACTGCTCTTTACTTGCGGTTCCTCGATTCGATTGCGTCGATCATGAGCCTCTAAAATTTATAGGATATTTCTATCAGTATGGAATTGTTGACCCATTATACTTACGAGTTTTCGACGCATCAGATTGAAGGAACAATAAGTAAAGAAACTCTTTATTCTTCTTCGCAAAGATATAAATCTCTCTCGCTAACCGACTTCACAGACTTCATCATTCACAACTCTATAATTACTCGATTACTGGCTAACAACTGCCACTGCATTGCTCAATTACTGCCGCGTCTCTGCTGCCCTTGTTCTTTTTATACCCAAAAGTAGTGCTACATTTGAGAATCGGCCAATCGCTACATATTATCATGCAATCTAGATGAATCACGTCATCTCTCGAGCTTTCAAGCATCAACAATTGTTTTCGCGGTTGTTTTGCTGAACGTGACGTACATACACACATACGCACGCATATTCACAACGCTTAGCAGATTACAAACCTTTGATACGTGCCGCCATCGATAATCCCTTTCTTCTATACTACATATATATAGATACAAATAGGTATGAAACAATGAAATATGTATTCATAATAATCTATTTTTTTTATATATCTTATATATCTTATATATCTATATACATAGGTATATACTTAATAATATATACTTAATTGTAATATTGTTATCAAAATATTTAATTTTTATTATTTTGAAACTTTAACAGTTTTAAGTTTTTATTTATATACTTGACAATTTTAAACAATGCGAATGTTTATTGAAAGGATGTAATGAACGTTGTTTCTAATGCGATTATTGCAAACACTCCGATTAAAATTGTAATGGTGAAATGTAGTATAATGAAATAGAAATATTTTTCTTAATCCGTAAAATATTTTGTTAGTATCAGCAAAGTACGGGACCAAGATACATTAATGCACAAAACAATATCAAAGATTTCTGTCCAAGATTGAACAACTGTAAGCACGAATATGATACGTAGCAAGTGCTGAAAAAGTTTAAAGATTAATTTATCAATAAAATAAAAAGAAATAGGAAAAAAACAAGAAAAAAAAGAAAAAAAGAAAGGAACAATGAAGATATAAAGAAAATGATAATGAAAGATAGAAACTAAAAAGATAATATTACGAGATATGGGCATAGAAAAAGAAAAGAAAATGCGTGCACGTTTGAATAAAAACTTCACGAATATGTTAAATATATACCTAGATATACATAAACTAGAAAAAATAAGTAATTTTGTTTATAAGAATGTTGAAATATCTATTTTACCAATGAGAGTTATTTTATAACGTCGTGTAGTATAATAATATTGTTTGACAATAGCAATTTGATGTTTATCCTTCAATTCATTATATATGCATTGGAATTGCGTCGAGTTCCCTTATCTGACAACATAAAATAATTTTTTAAATGTTTTGATATGTTTCATGAAAATAATTTCATTACAAAACGATTTATCTGTTAATATATTATTAATGATTAATAATATTAATTTTTTAACTATATTTATTAACGTACTATATTTATATTAATACAGAACAAGAAAAAATTTCATCTCAATAGTAATGAAAAAAATGCATTAAAAAAGACTTTAATGATAAGATCTATATTAAATGTCCATATTATGCTATAAACTGTAATTTTAAGTTAAAGCTTTTTTAAGATATTTATTTTTCTATGTAATTTTATATAATGGTTTCAAACTATTATCTATTTGTTTTATATATATAATAAAAGAATAAAAAAATATATTTAGTTATAATAACTATACAATGTAATGAAATTAATGTAATACTTTTGGTATAATAGTTTAATTATGATTGTTGTATTTTATAATTACGATAATTGTATTTTAAGCATGCAAATAAAGTTTTATTAAAAATTTTTTATTTGATAATTGTTATCAAAATGTAAAAAAAGACTTAAAAATGAGTGAATTTCGATTGTTCATAGAGCCACAAATCGCTAGCGAGTAAAAGAATTCGGTTAAGATTAAAATAATAATCTTCAAGACAAACCATAAGGCTCAAAATATGATTTCAGAAGGGAGCAATCGGTCATATATGGCGGCCTATAGACAAATATACGTGCAAGCGACTGAATTCCAATATGGCACAGCATGGACCAGCATAGTCCGAGTATAGGCCAGTATAGCCTATTATAGTCTAGTATAACCCAGTCGATTATATGGTCGATTATATCTAAGTAATCCAGCATGGTTCAACATAGTAGAGTGTGGTCGAGTATGGGGAATTATGTCCAAGAATAGCTGAGTATGTCCCAGCATGGAAAATATATTCAGATAAGAATTATGTTCGCTTGTACCCGGTAAAACTCGGCGCTACACGCGCACACTCAGCCATACTAGACTATATTCGTTCATACTTTGCCATTCTGTGCCATCCTATACCAACTCGACCATATTGTGTAATATTAGGATATACTGAATTATACTGGGTCATACATCAACATCCCCGACTATACTCGCCCATATTTGCTCATACACTACCATATCCGTCCATACTTTGACATACTCGCATATAGTAGCCGATAGTTGATTATACTGGGTTATTCTAGTCCATATTCGGATATTCTTAGCCATACCTGGATACACTGTGACATACTTGGCCATTATCGAATAAGCTCGCCAATATTTGGCCTTACTGGACCATCGTGGGCCATACTCGGTCTTATTTGGATATACTGGGCCATATTTGGCCATACTGGATATAGTCAGCCATAGTGGGACATACTCGTCTATATTGGCTCATATTAGGGCATATTAAGCCATACTCGCCATACTTGGATATATTCGGTCATACCCTGTCATAATGGGACATGTTGTGTCATACTGGGCATGCTGGGTCATATTCGATCATATTTGTTCACTCGGCCAAACTCAGTCATACTTAGCCATACTCGGGCATGCTCGGCTATTCTCGGCCTTATTTAGTCATATTTAAACTTACTCGGCCAGACTCGGCCATACTGGTTCATACTTTATTCTATTTGGATATAATCTGTCATACTCGGCTATATTCGCCATACTTCGGCATACTGTGCCATACTATGCCATACGATATTATACTCGACCATACAAAGTCATAATCGCTATGCTGATCCATATTGGGTCATACTCGACCATGCTCACTATATTTGGTCATACTAGGCCATACTTGACCACACTGTCTCATAATCTCCCATACTCGATTATACTCACTATACGTGGCTATCCTGGTTCATTCTTGGCTATATTGAGTCATATTGGGCTATACGCAGCCATATTTGGGCATAATCGGCCATACATGGCCAGACATGCAGATAGCTATCCGGGGAAACTGACATTTCCAATAACAATACAAAGTCATGTACACTACAAGCCAATTCATGGTATGAATTTCAGAGACAAGATATAACAAATCGAAAACAAAACGCGTATTAGCATCGAGAAAAGGAAGAATGAAGGCCTATAATTAAAATATGAAGGTCAAAGGAAGAATTCGCTGTCTGGAAAAATAATAATAAAGAGGAATGGTTCAAGGTCTCAATTTTACATGATTTTAGTTGAGATCTGGCGTGAGCCAGATCGGTTTTTACCTAAAATAGATAAAAATAAATTTGTACGAAAGGATATTGGACGAAAGGATTTTTAATATTTAAAAAATTTCAAGATTTTTAATTTAAATGTATATTAATATATTTACTTATATAATTACTTTGATAGATTGGTCACATAAATTTAGAATTTAAATAAATATTTTTATAAAATATAGATAATAATATTGATTAGATGAATAATATGAAGATGAATTTAGTGATAAATATTGCAAAAATTATTATAATTATTTTATTTATGATAGTAGGGGTGGCATACTTAATTATATTAGAGCGAAAAATTTTAAATTATTTCCGATTTCGAAAAGACCCTAAAATAAGGTTTTAGATTTATTGCAGGCTTCTAAAGTTGATTTAAAGTTATTGAGGAAGATGGAAAGTATTATTGATTCATAAACCTATTATATTTATTATAATATAATATTATATTATATTATTTGTATTATAATATTTGTGATATAATATTAATAACTTTTGTGTTGTTATTTTGATAATAACTGTGCCTTGATTTATTTATTATATTTAGTGTATGAATCACTCGATATTAATTATATTTATTTTAATAAGACTAAGAGATTTTATAATTTTCATAATTGGGAGAAGATCTAATTCTATGTATTAGTATCGATTTGATAGATTTAATAAGTTTTTATTGCTCAATCAATTTCATGTAAAGTGAGTTTACATTGCTTATTTTTTTGTTTAATAATTTTAAGTGAGGGATATTCTCTGAGTGATTTAATAGTATAACAATTATATATATGGAATATTGTTATCGATATATCTATTTTTTTTTATTTTTCTGTTAGAATTTTGGCAGAGATGAAACAAAGTCCAATAGATTTGGTTGAGGGGGAATCTGAATTAGTTTCTGGCTTATGGAGTATTTTGGAATTAAATTTGCATTGATTATTATTACTAAGTATACAATGATTATTCTGTTTTGTTTTATTGTCTTCCTTATATTTAGAAATTTGTTATATTCATAAACAGGATAGGTAATAGGATTGTATATAATAATGATTTTTATAATTTATATAGAGAAGTATTGCTTCGAATATGATGTGATGAATTAATACATATGTAGGGAATGATACAAATGATCCCGCAGGAGTCCCCAAAAATGCAGGGAATACAGCGGGGTTTATATATTCCTTACATGATACTGGATGTTAAATGAATGGGTTTTCGACGCCAGGTTGATGGAACAAGAAGTAGCGAGATTCTTTATTTTGTTTCACCAGTACAACTCTTATCGACAGGCCGATTGACCCTGTAGCTTCGCCGTTCGAGACACTCTTACCGCTCCCTGGTACGCATCCTTGACTCGCACCTTCTCCTCGTCTGTTCCTCTATTCGTCTGTTCATCTGTCTCTTCTGTTCATCTGTTTCTCCTGTTCTTCTGTTCGTCGCCTCTTATATACCAGAAGCGGCGTCTCACTTCAGGGTCATCGGCCAATCGTTACATGTCAATTCGATTCGGTCAGGTCAAATCATCCCCACGCCAGAAGTTGCCTAATTGCCCTTTGACCTGGGTACAACTTTCTAATCACGTGCACTTTGACTAATTGTTCCTAACTTTCTAACGTTTCCTTTTCTTACAAACATTACAACAAATACCGTTATTAACGGTTCTTTTCCCGTATCCTACATATATATATGTATAATCTAAAACCTTATTTCTAATATATATATATATATATATATATATATATATATATATATATTATATATATATATATATATATATATATATATATATATATTAGAAGATTACTTTTAGTTTTAAGATATTTGTTCTTTCTTTTCAGGATAAAATTGTTCATTAGTGCTATATTAGAAATAATTAAGTTAATAGAAAATTAATATTTCTATATTATGTTTTGGAAATATAAACTTACTCAAGATCATTAACTATAATTTAATAATTTATTATAATATTATCTCAGGCTATATATAAATAATGAGCAAGAATGAATAAGAATAAAATAATTAATCGATAAGATTTGTCTAATTATTATGAATGGTGGTTCAATAGCTTGTCTACTTATAAATGTTGAAAGAATAAAATTATTGATAAATATCCAATATATAATTTGGCTTATAGGGTAAAAATTATTATATGATATTTTATTCATTTTAGTATGGTATATAAAATTATAATTAATGATAAAAGAGATGATAAATGATTCCTCCAGACTTATTAGGAATTGATCGGAAAATTGCATAAGCGAATGGAAAGTATCATTCTACATATAAGTAGGAGTAGATCGGCTTGAGTAAAATTATAAGAGTTTCGAAATTTCGTAGCGCAATAATAATTCATCCTTCTTATATGTAGCAAATATAGTACGCATTCGCATTTCACATTTAACTAATTTTATTTCTTTTAACGTCCAGAGAAAAACATATCTCTTATTTAAATTTAATTTAACTTTTGATTTGACAATTGATAATATCATAATTTCATCATCAAGCATCTTTATCGAAAATAATATCTGAGAAAGCGAGAATTATATTTACAATAATAAAACCAACGGATGTAGCTTAAGCTACAAAAGATAACTAAGATATAATCACAATACTCACAAACGGCTGCGTAAATAAAAAATTCATACATTAATGAAGCGCGACATTGCACCGCTGTGCAGAAAATAACATAACGCGAAGACATGTCGGTGAGTTAAATAAAAACAATTGATATTAATGATTTACAAATTTCTGCAGCGGAAATTCATCTCACAAATCTCCTGAACAGATAGCCGAAAGATTTCTTTTCAAAAGATTTCTTTTCGTAAAATTTGTCGCAGATGATAAATGATAAGATTGCAGACAATCAGTAAGTAAAGTAAAGTAAAGTAAAGTAAAATAAATATAATTATTAGGTCGAATCCTGAATGGAATTTTGAAATGTCAATTATTCAGTAATTTACAAGCAACGTTCGTATATTTTATAAAATGTATTCAAAAATATTTCAGATATTATAAGTAGTTTTTCAATCTCTTATAAAATTAAATTATTATAAAATAACGAAATAACAAAATAACGTAGGAAAATTAGACGCACTCGTCTTCCTCATAGTAAGGAGAACTATACGATGGGGGTAAACATATCGAGAGATACGTAAGTAATTACTACAATGTTACAAAATATACAAATCTTGACATTATGCGACGGAAGATCCGCTTACATTGATGTGTGTATATCACTGATGTGAACATGTTATAATATACAACAATACTTCTGTGTCGTCTAACAAGTTAGCTCATTTTGTAGATTAAAATGTTTAAAATATCCCTGTTAAGAATATTTGCTGCAGAACTTTGCAAACTTTGTTAACGGGATGCTATACGACGTTATAACGATGTTACTAATGGCAATTATGGCAAATGATATGATGATGACGCCCTATATTGAAATTGTATCAATAAGTCTCTTATCTGTTTTTCCAATAACTTTTTATATCATTATCTTTGTATTATTTGTAAAAAGGGTGTTAGTTAAAAATATCACACATTTATCACATATTTTTACTTAGACTGTCGTTATGAGACAATAATCTAGTTTCCATATTAATACGAAACCAGATTTTATCCAGTATTTATACTAGTATTTTATCACAATTAGAATGATCTAAATCGTAAAAGAGAAGACTTCAAAAATAATGTCCAAAATATATGTAGGATATTTCTATCCTGATGGAATTGTTAAGTATGATGGGTTTTCGATGTCTCAGATTGATAGAATAATAAGTAAAGAAATTCTTTATTCTTCTTCGCAAAGATATAACATTTTCCGATAAGTTAGCTGATTCTACAGACTTCGCCGTTCGCAACGCTACAATTACTCGACTACTGTCTATCATACATTCTGTTATTCTTACACATACTCTCACTCTGTCTTGTCTCTGCTGCCCTTGTTCTTTATATGCCCAAAAATGCTGCTACATTTCAGAATTGTCAGCTAATTGCTATATCATCTGGATGAATCACGTCGTTCCGCGAGCTTCCAGGCGTCAACAGTTTTTTCCGCGGTTGTCTTTGTTCTAGACGCAACACACACGTGCGCGTCGGCCTTTTTGAAATATTTGATTACATGCTTTTGATATATGCCACCACCGATAATTCCTTTCTTCTATACTCATATATTTCACCATATATTCTATATATATTCTAAAATGATAAATGCTGTAAACTAAAGGAAACAATAATATTATTAAAATATGGTATCCTATGGTAGTCATCTGTTTATATCATTAATAAATTGTAAATTGTAAATCAATAATGAAGTTAGTTTTTATAACATAAAATTGAAAAAATACATAAACACACGTCAATTACACAATTAAAACATAAAGAATATAACACTTCTAACATATGAAAGAAATATATAATTACAAATACAATAATTATTTAATTTTAGATAGATTAATAAAATATTAAGCTACATATAGATGATGGTATAGCACGTAGCATATATCATGTAGCAATAATATTAAACAATAGATTTATTTGAAATAAACAAGTTATTAAGATGTTGATAAGGAAAATAAAACAAAATCGAACAAGATTCGTTTATTGAAAGAGCCTGTGAATAAAAGAATTGCTGAATGAAATGTTAAAATGTACCGATTATTATAAAAACTATTATCGTTGAAAGTAAATTTTGATAATTTTTTAAATTACGTATATAATACATTATATACAATTATATATAATTATTTAGAAATTTTATATTATAGAAAATACGAAATAAAATATCATATAAATATTAATAATGTTAATATCTTAATAAGACATGTTAATATTTTTTTTTAGAAATGATAACAGTGTTATCAATCAAACTTATCATACTTCAAGATGCAAAGACATATTTAATGAATATATTATTTATTTATTTATAATTTTTTATGAATTTTCTAGAATTAAGAGAAAATTAAACACAAAAGAGCTACTACTGAAAAAATCATATTTCAGGCATATCTGTAAAATCTAGTAGCATGACTTCGCACATTTCATTTTGTATCTATTTATAAAATATATTTAAAAAAATATTATTATCTAATATAGATTATTACTGGAAATGTAAGGAAATTTAGCTCAGGAATAGTAAAGAAGAATTATTTTATCATATTTTTTTAACGCACGAATTCTTTATTATATATATAGTAAAACTTCCTTATTTCTTAAAGATACAGAAACATTTTACTTTTGAACATAAAGCACACGTATCTCTTTTCTCAAATATACCTGAAGTATACTTTATTCTCCATAATATTTATATTTTTAACATATATATTCAGTTTATCCATATATCTTATCGTCTATAATGAAAAAATATGACATCTAAGCTTTGACGAACTACAAAAATATCATACTTTGATACCATACTAATGAATTGATTAATCATGCTATTTAATATATCTTTAATATATCTGATATGCATAATATTCTTACTATCGCAAAACCTTTTAAACAAGGGATGAATAAGCTATCGACATTCACATTAAAATCTATAGTTCGCTTTTGCAAAAAAAATATTATCAATTTTTATACTTTTACAGCAATATACTATTGAATATCATATCTAAAATATATGCAGATGCGCAATTAACGATTTAAGAAAAATAGCAAAACTTGTTAGTTTTTTATACGTTTAATATAATTTATAAAATTATATAAATTTTTATTCTATTAAGAGAGTATCTCTATTAAGTTTTTTATATATTTACATCTCTTATAAAAATGCAGCAAGGAATCCTTCTTTGCTGTGATCCATGAGTTCTTGTCTGAGATAGTTTGCAACAAATATGTAAACAACAATAACAATTGCACAAGAAAGATGCGGCAACACGTCTGTCATATTTTTTCCAAATAATGTAATCTGAAAAATCTAACACTTCTACTTGTTTTTCTAATTTGTAAACAATTTTTATTTTTTATGCGAGCATTACATGCATAAAATTATCTTCTTCATGTAATTAATATTAAAAAATTAAGAAAAGATGTAAAAAACTCTAAAGAACTAACTGAAAGTAAACGTAAATAATAATTAATAATTAATAATGTTATATAACAAATATGCACAATAAAAAGTAATAACGCATTTCTTTAGAAGTACATTTGAATTACATTACTTTTAGATATAATACAAGGCTTATTTTAACTTATATTAAATTTTAAACAAATTAATCTGTTATCATTAGACTATACATCATTGTGTTTCATTCATTGTATTTAATTCATCAGAAATATTGACAGACTATAAAAGTAAAAATGAAATCAAGAAATTATGCAGCTATATATATTATAAACATTTGGCAGATATACGCACTTCATCGCTTGAATATATATGGCATAAATTATTCTTCCGAAAAGAAGATTTATATTTCTGATATTATTGCTTAATATATCTATATTTAGTGAACGTTCAATGTGATAACTACAAGCAATACACTGTAATATAAAGATATTGTATGAGATATATATTTATATCTAGTATAATAATATATTTTCTTCATATATATATATACTTTTTTCTTATTCCATATTTAATTTTGATTACACTTGAATTTCGACGATTTTCCCTTAGTTTTTACTTTATACCTGGCAATTTTGAACATTATTTTGAACATTATCTTAAAGGACTATAATAAAAATTGTTGCTGTTGCTACTATTCTTCCGATTGAAATTGCAATGATGATATGTAGTATAAAGAAATAGAAATATTTTTCTTGATCAATAAAATATTCTGTTGGTATTGGCAAAATACGAAACCGAGATATATTAATATGCAAAACAGTATCAGACATTTCTATCCATTGAACGACTATGAACATAATGCATGTGATAAAGACTGTAAAAATGTAAATATTATTTTATTTAAGAAGGTAAAATAGAATCAAAAAACAAAAAGGAAGATAAAAAGAAAAATAAAGATATTAATATAGAAGGAAAGAAAAGGAGAAACAGTAATGAAAGAGAATTATTGAGAATTAGTTTTACGTGATATGTATACAGAAGAAGACACATGTTCATTTCACTGAAAAACTCACGTACATATGAAATATATATTTAAATATATATAAAGTAAAAAAAATAAGTAATGTTTTAAATAAAAATATTGATATATTTGTCTTACTGATAAGTGTAGTTGTATAACGCCTTGCGATATAATAATATTTTTCTACAATAGCAATTTCATGTCTATTCTTCAATTAATCATATATACATTGGAATTACATCTTCATCTTACAACAAAATAACTTTTTTATATATATTGACATATTTCAGGATATAGTTTGATTACATAATAATTTATTTGTAAAACATATTCATTACTCATTATTAATTCTTCATATATCAACTTACTATATTTATATTAACATTGAATAAGAGATATTTTAGTAATAATTATGCATGTAATAGTAATAAATTACTTAATAGTAATAAATATGCATGTAATAGAAAAGACTTTAATGATAAGATCCATAAATATTAAAGTTAGAAATAGTGTAAGCTACAATAATCTTGCATTAAAATTTTCTTCAGATATTTATTATTCTATTTAATTTTTTACAAATAGTTTCAAATTATTATCTATTTCTGTTATAGACATAATAAAAAAGAATGAAAAAAGATATTTAATTATCATAATTGAACAATAAATATTAATTGAACGTTTTTAATATAATATTTTAATTATGATAAGTTATATAATATTATATAGTAATATAGAATTAAGTTTTTATTACTTATCATTTTTTTACTTAAAATATGATAACTGTCATGAAAATACCAAAAAAGAAAGCAATTGGAAATTTTGTGAATCTTGATTTTTCATAAACCAATAACGAGTAAAAGAATTCTGTTGATATCGAAATAGTGATTTTCAAGATAAATCTTCTTCATAAAATTCAAAATACAAATGTCTTCAGAAGAAAAGCAAACATCACTTATGTCCTCCTATTTATATTAATCGATTAAGTACCATAATGTCACTGTATAACATATAAAATTGCAAGTAATTTTTTAATTAACTATAATGACATAATATAAAGCGAAATAAAATATTATCGTAATGCTAAAACATTTATATATTATCGATATCTCGAATATCTCGAATAACATTTAGGATTAATCGATTTAATGAGGAAATTTTTAGAATATCATCTTTTCTTATATAAAGCATGCATTGAAGAAATATTTGCATAAAAATTGGGAACTATTACTGAATTCCATCATCGATATTCGTCATCATATATAAGTATGACTTTCACAATAAATACTGATATAATTATTAAATACTGATACCATATTAAATATTGATAGTTTAATGTCTATATATTTTTATATTTTATTCAAATATCCTTACTAATTTTTCTGCTGTTCAAAATTTATTTTCTGTATATAAATTTTTCAACATATATAAGGTTATGTATCATTTAATATTATATCCAGAAAATTTATGCAGTCGATGATTGCGTGATTAACGATTTAAAAGAATAGAACAATTTATTAATATAAATGAATTATAATTTTCAACATATATATTCGTACCTGAATACAATAAATATTTATTTTATAATAATCTTTTCTATGTCATATATTTGTATTTTATAAAAATTGCCTGTAAAATGCGACAGAAATACTTCAAATAAATTACGGCATCATTTTTGCATTATTATTTTAAAGTAAAACCTTTAATCCAAAAAAACTGAGATATATTTTTCTTACTTATGAATTATTAGTGATACATACTTTAATTGCATTAATGATATATTAATTATGAACCTTAATCTATATTTATATATCAGTATTTATGTATCAGTATTACATATTTAAAATCTTGTTATCTTGTATATTTCGGTATTAAAACTGAATTAATTAATTTAAAAAAAAAGTATTTTGAAAATTTAAATATTTAAATTGTATATCAATTAATATTTAATTTTTCTATTTTAATATCAAACACTACATACTAAGAAATATCAAGCATTTTTCAGAAGTGAATTTAGATTATTACCAGTTTAATAAGAAATTCCAAACTAATTCAACTAACTCAAAGCAAAAACGAATAGATTTAAATCAATCATTCCGATTATTACTAATATCTTGATAATATTATTAATATCGATAAATTTTAGAGATGAAAATTATATAAAAAATTATTAAAATTATAAGAATTCTATACGAAGTTATTTTTTTGCCATCTAAAAGGCAAATTATTTTTCTTTTATTCGAGATGTTCATGTTACTTTTTAATATATTCAGATTTAAGGAATGTTCAATATAATAGCAAAAAATAAATATAAGAAATTATTTTTATAGATATATTAAATAAATAAATAGATATATTAAATAATAACATATATTTGCTATTTAATAATAATATTTCTTTACATATATATATATATATATATATATATCTTATACAGCCAAAGTTTATACAGCCAAATGTGGTGTACTTGTTCCCAATCTCTCTCGATGCCTATCTCTGATATCTTCGGCCGTGAGCTCATGGTTTTCCAAAGCCTGTCGTATTCCTTCATTTCACAATCTTCTCAACCTGCTCGTTTCCTCTTGCAAGATAATGTCCAAACAGCTTATGGGGAAGCTTTTATTCTATCCTTATTAGATAACCAAACTATTTCAACTCTCTTATTTCAATTCTTTCCAGTGTTTGTCATTGTTTGTTGTGCACTGATTCTCTTCTTAATCACATCATTTCTAACTTTCTTCTGTCTGAATATTTCCTCAAATCGTTATCCCTCAGGAGTCCATCTCCAAGACATTTTTTATTTCTGCATTTATGGTCCACATCTCACTATAACAGAATAAAAGTTATCGAATTCAGATATCCGATAACTTTTCGAGCTTTCTCAAAGCAGTTTTTTATTTCACGCGTTCTTTATCTCTCCATTCTTCCTCCTTAACCCATACGCCAAGATACTTGGAATATCCATACCTCACCTGCTCATTGGATATTGAGATCTGGAAACTTGCGCTAGACTTACCGTTAGGTATTCTGTTTTGAACAGTACTGTATGTAATTGTCTGTCTTGTATATGATTGTCTGTTCTCAATTATAATAGTGTTCGCTCAATCACTTTAGCATAAATCCATATTAAACGCGTCCTGTGTAAACATCACCTGATGATTCGCAAAACTCAAGATATAAAGATAGAAGTCATCAATGTAAATTCCCATCCCACTACTCCTTCGCCATTTCCTCAGCATTCTTTCCAGATAGATGTTGAATAGCAACGGAGATAATTCGTAGCGTCGTAGGCTTTTCAAAAGGTATATGAGTTAAAATAACCTGTTTCCTTGTTTTATATATGTCTTATTGTCCGCATATAATTCTTTTATGATTCTTGTGAAACGATTATCGATATTATACTTTTGCAGAGTTCGCTACATTCGATTCCTAGGAATTGAATCATACACTTTCTTCAAATCAATGAAGGTCATATACGTTTCCTCTTCTCCTGTTGTTCTTTCTCCATTACTTGCTGAATTATAAACAGGCCATCTACACATTCTCGACCTGGATTGAAACAATTTTGATCTTCGCTAATAATGCTTTAAGGCTTCCTGTAATTTATCGTGAATAATCTTGGCAAACAATCTAAGCATACTATTGACATTGATTCCCTTATAATTTCCGGGATCTTTCCTACTTCCTTTTTTATATAATGATGTCATATAAAATTCTTTTTACTGCTTTGTTATCTCATTTTGTTCCAGATAGCTATTAATTAGTTGTCATAGATACCTATTTAAATATTCTCTTCTATACTTACTAGTTCCGGTGCTATTCCTTCAGAAGATCCAGATCTTCCATTTTTCATCGCCTTAATCCTACGCCTTAATTCCTCGATAGTAATTTGGAGGTTCTCATTCGATTGAAGTCTCTCCCTGCAAGGAGACTTCATCAACTGACTTCAGCGAATCTATTCTCCGGCCTATTCTCAACAAGGACAGATTCGTAATGACATATCCACTCCCTCATGGTGATTAAATACAACCCAGAATATTAGGAATCATTCTGCAAATTCTTTAGGAAATGTCATACTTCTATCAATCATGAACCCCTAATCATGCTGTCTATCTCCTTTACATTTCACTTCCCACATTCTATTCTTTCTCTCTTTGACTCTTTCTTTCACTATTCTATCTTTTATAGCATTCTTTACATTCTGCATTTTTGGTCATCAAGCATTTGTATGCTCTTTTCTTGTCCTTTATGAGGGGTTTAATATCATGCATTCACCACTCTTTTCTCCTTTCCTTTTGTCCTTTACTCAGAACCTCATTTGCTGTTTTATGAATCGCATTTGCTATTTGCGGCCCTGTCTGTAGCTCTTCAGTAGGCTTTATAGATTCTAGATGTTTATTAAACTTTTGTTGGTAAAGATATAACTTTCTGTTATAGAAGGAACAATTTATCGAAGCCATTATCTAGATTTTCTGACTATATTTTTTATCTAAATCCTTGACCGTGGAGATTATTTCAGCAAGAAAATATATATGATTTATCATAATGCTCCGATTCATAGCCTCGTTTAATCCTGACGCCCTTTACTTTAAACGCTGTCTAGTTGTAATATAGTCAATAATAGATTTCTGACTCCGATATTCCGACTCAGCGGTCTTTTCTATGTATATCTTTATAGAAATATCTCTATCTCGATGGGATTATTAAATATGATAGGTTTTCGATGCCTCAGATTGATGGAACAATAAGTAAAAGGACTCTTTTATTCGTCTTCGCAAAGGTACAACATTTCTCGATAGGCTAGCTGACTCTATAGCTTCGCCGACGAATCACGTCGTCCCACGCGTGTCAAGGGTTTCCCTCGCAATTGTCCTTTGTTCTGGACGCGACTCTTTCAAATACATGCTCGCGCGCATCGGCCTCTTCAACCACATACCCCGGACACATGATACCACACATCCCGGACACATGTCGCCACCGACAATCCCTTTCTTATATCTGTTTATGCTCTTATATTTGAAGAATGTATTACAAATTCTCAAGTCATCCTGCTTGTATACGCATTAATAAACCTATCATTTATTGTTTATTAAATCTTCTGATTGCATTTCGTCCATGTTTCTGCTGCACACTTTGGCATTTAGATCTCCTGCCAGTATTAGTTGTTGTCGGTATTTTATTTAGTCTTATTGTTGACCTAACATCTTGTAAAATACTTCTTTTATCTGGGCAGTAGAATCGTCAGTTGACGCGTATACTATTAAAAATATAACATCCCTACTGTAGATTCTTAGATCTAATCTCAGACATCTTTCACTGTACTGTAAGATATTGTATGTCTTGAATGTCTTTAATCAAATTTTTCCGTATAAATATAGCGATACTTGCCCTCGCTCTCTCCGATTTCTTGATTCCCGACCACGCCAGTATAAATTGGCCTAGCATTGCAGTAGTATGCAGTACTATTTTCTTTTTGGTTTCACTGAGGCAGGACATATTTCAATGCTGTTCACTTCTTCAATAACTTCTTGCAGTTTCTCGACAAACTATTCCAGGTTCCGAAAACCTGGAATATTCTTATCCGTTTTCTTTGCTTTGTTCGTCACTGATGAGATATTCTTTATTCCTCCTTGTTTCTTTTCAAGATTCTTTGTTGGGATTTTCAGGAAATAATTGTTTTACAAGTGATAGAAAGCTAATCGTCAGTCTAAAGGACCTGAAGAAAAGCACCAGTGTGCTTTTCTTAGTCTAGTTCTTTACTTTTGTCCGGCAAGGAAGGCTCTACCAGTAGCTACGCTGTTACCGGTACAGTCCTCAAAATCCTAAGAATTCATAAGATCCTCCATCCGATAGATATCTTCGACAAGATGGAAATACTTCGGAAAGATTTCCTTTCTTAAATAATGGATATTAATGATGTGCAATGTGATCGATATTCATTATGAATTTTACATTATGAATTCTAATAACATTTTCAGTTTTTATTTATAATATTTATATATTTCGCAATTCTGAACATCTCATCTATATATTCAAAAATAATAAGAAGTATTGATTTTATTGTTACTGTTATCACTTAATACAAATTCCAATGTATAGACGTAGAATAAGACAAAAATATTTTCTTTTATTAAGAAACATTTCTTCGTAAAACGTTCTTTATCGCCAAAGTATAAAAATATGCTAATAAAGATGTTTGCCATTTCAATATACACAACTATATGATAAATATAAATTCATTGCATATAGTAAATATTAAAAAAAGCTAAATACTAATTTATTAATATAATAAAAGTGATGGAGAAACAATGGAAGAAAAAAAGGAGAAAGAGGATAAGAAAATAATAAAGAGAGAAAAAAAGAAGACAAGAAGAGAATAATTAGTTTTGGAAAATATCTAATAATGATCAACACTCGTATAAAAGTATATTGGATTCAATTGAATTGAACGCTATTGTCTTATATCATTTCGCTATAGTAAAAGAGTTAATTGATTCAGGATTGTAAATTAATGCGTTTCATGTACTGAAGCAGTAGACAAAGCATCTTAAATATATAATTTCTTTTATTAGAAAATTTGGAGAAAGATATGACATGTCGATATTGTTATTGTTATATACCATCATGTATTGGACAGTTATTCATCTTAAATATAATCATCTTAAATAATATGTTAAAACGCTAAAACATTAGTGATTAATTTATGACAGTTTCAGATTTAAAGTGATTTTGAATATAAGAATAGATTACAAATACAATTATTGCTATTCATAAGACATATTGTTTTGATATGCGATGTATTCTAATTTACAAATATCACTCTATTAACAGTTTTTTTATTATAAAGATCGCAAAACAATATGAAGCTTGATATATATCAATACTACAAAAAGTTTCGACATTGAAAATATATTTTCATAATTTTTTAATTGCATATATATATCATATCATAAAATTCGAAAAAGGAAAGAAAAATTAAGTTATTACTATTTCAATATATATAAAAATTCGAATTTTGAAATTTTGGTATCATTATTCACTTTACACATAAATTATGAAACATTAATAACAATTTTATTCTATACAAAAAAACGTATAAATTTTATATTTTGAAGCATAAAAAAAATATATATACATATACGTATACATTATCTTCATTAAAATTTTTATGTCATAATATTCTTATATCATATTAATATTTTCAACTTATCACTATTATCACTATTCGATCATCGAACATCGAACACTATTCGATTTATTCTTCTTCATCGTGTAGCATGTACAACAGTAAAATATGATACCGAAGTTTTTACGAGCTATAAAATATCATATTCCAAGTGAGTTTGTGATGCCGTATATATATTATATATTTTGATATACACACGACATATCTTCTTACCATAGCAAAACTTTCCAAGGATGGTACAAATAATTTACCGACATTCACATTAAAATCTCTAACGCCTCTTTGCAATAGAAATAATATCAATTTCTGTATTTGTACAGGAGTTACATACCATCGAATATTATATCTAAGAAATATGTGCAGAT
Organism: Eciton burchellii; assembly: GCA_020341155.1. Classification (NCBI taxonomy): domain Eukaryota; kingdom Metazoa; phylum Arthropoda; class Insecta; order Hymenoptera; family Formicidae; genus Eciton; species Eciton burchellii. Next base: position 162,113 of record JAHMML010000037.1, on the reverse strand, counting down.
AATCAATAATTAATAATTTAAGGAAAGTAGAAAGATATATTAGTAGTTTTGGAAATATGCTTGTTCTTATAATTTATTATTTAATTATTTAATTATAATATATTTCTCTTATATAAATATAATATATTTATAATATATTTATAATTATTATATTAATTTAATATTAATTATAATTATTCATTCTAATATAAAAATCTTTTTATCAAGTTTTCCATAAATATTTCTCATAGATATATTTCTTACGCAGCAAGAAATACTTCTTTATTATGATCTGTGAGTTCCTGTCCGAGATAGTTTGCAATAAACATATATAAAATAAGAMKAGCCGTATAAGMAAAATAAGGCATTATMTCTATAATATTATCTYCAGAAAATATCTGAAAAATCTAAGACATTTGTTCTTTTCTTTATTTATGAATAGTTAATTATTAATATTCTTATTTAACAATATTAGGTGCATAAATTTCTTATTTATATTGCGACTAATTTATATTCCGAGTAATTCATATTATGACTAACAAAAGAAGAACAAAATATCTAATGAAAAAATAGCCAAACAGTTTTTAAGTACTTAATTGTTGTTAGATTCAACAAGAATTCCAAAACTTACACGAAACAGATTAAGGCTTAAACTAATTACTCCACATATTATTAGACTGCACATCATCGTTTCTAATTTATTAACCAGAAATATCGATAGACTAGAGAAAAATAAAAACAAGATAACAAATCACTGCAAGTATATTAGAAATATTTTATAAGATTACCAACTTGATTGCTTGCCGTTGAATATCTACAGCGCAAATTATTTTTTTGACGACATGATTTATATTTTTTACATTATCTTTTAACTTGTCTATATCTAATGAATGTTCAATGCGATAACTGCAAGTAATATAAATAAATAAATTATAAATATATTAAATAAGGAAATATATGTTAGACAGCATTGCTTTCATTCATATATTTTTTAAATATTTTTTTATCGAAATGCTAAATCTCTCTTCACTACGCTTCGAATTTTAATAGTCTTTTTTCAGTTTTTATTTCCATACCTGGAAATTTTGAACATCCCGCATATACATTGAAAGAATGTAATAAATATTGTTCCTATTGCTACTATTATAAACATCGCTGTGGAAAATGTAATACTGGTGTGTAGTAGAATAAAATAAAAATACTTTTTTTGATCTATAAAATATTCTGTTATCAGTAGCGAAGTACGAGATCGAGATATATTAATTTGCAATACAACATCAATTATGTCTGTCCAAAATTGGGCGATGATAATCATAAATACGCTGCATACGGCAAACACTGATAAAGTTAAATATTAATCTATTAACGTAATAAAATAGAAATAAAGGAAGAAAATAAAAAGAAAGAAGGGAAACAATAAAAAAAGAGATAATGAAAAAACAAAGAATATAACACGTCGTAAATTTATTTTGAAACTAAATACGCATGCATCCTTTATTGAAAAATTCATATACAGATTAAAGATATATTTAGGAATGCATAAATTAGAAAAAATAAATAATTAAATAAATAATGTTCATAAAACTGTTGAAATAACTGTCTAACTTGTAAGTATACTCGTATAACGTCTTGCGATATAATAATATTTTTCTGCAATAGCAATTTCATGTTCATCTTTTAACTCATCATATATATATTGAAATTGTATTAGTAGTTTCTTYATCTTGCAAYAAAATGATTTTTTWAATTTAATRTGTTTCATAAAAATAATRTTGTTACATRATAATTTATATGTTAGTATATTATTAATTTAGTAGTAATTACTAAGTGGCAAGTAGTAATTAGTTTATTAATATATTATTAAGTATTATTATATTATAAATTTTTTCAACTTACTGTATTGATGTGAACATTGAACAAGACGTATTTTATTTCAGCAATTGCAAACAAACATGTAGTACACAGGACGTTAATGATAAGATCAACATTAAATGTTGAAGTTATAAATACTGTTAACTGCAACAATTTGCTTTAAAATTTCTTTAGAATAAATTTATTATTCTGTACAATTTTGTATAAATCAATTTTGTATAATCAAATTATTATTTGCTTCTTCGAAATGAAACTTAATAATAATAGTACTTAATAATAATAATAATAAAATAATATAGCGAAATGTATTTAATATTTTTAATAAATAATATTTCAGTTATGATAATTGCATTATATGACAGCATAGAAATAATTTTCTATTAAAAGCATTTCTTTACTTGGAATATAATAGCTTCCATCAAAATACCCGAAATGAAAATAAATTGATATTGAGCAAACTTTGATCGATCATAAGGCCACAAACCAATAGCAAGTAAAAGAATTTTGTTGAAACTGACATAGTGATCTTCAATACAGACCATTTCTTCATAAAATTCGAAATGCATTTGAGTTCAAAAGAAAGGCGACTCACTTATCCCTTCCTGTCTCCATTGATCGATTATGTATAAATACCATAATTTCTCTCATTTGATGTAAGATCGTAGACAATTTCTTAATTCACTATGATATGGTGTGAAGTAAAACAAAATATTACTGTCAGATTGAAATATTCATATTTCACTAATATCTAGAATAAAATTTACAATTTAGTCATATCGAGTTCTAAATGACTTAAATGATATATTTTTTTATATGATTTTATCATGTGCTTCTCTGAGATCAAGAACGATATTAATACTTTTATTTATAGAGAAATTATATATCATTTAATATTATATCTAGAACATGTATGCAATCAATGATTGTATGATCAACAATTTGAGAAGAACAGAATAATTTATTAATATTAAATTTACAGCTACATGCTCATTCATTACGTGAATAAAAAGTTATGTATTTTCTACATCCTTCTTAATCTCATTTATTTGTATTTTGTAAATCATAATTAAATAAAACAAAAAATACTTGTTTGTTATGGTTCGTGAAATATTATCTAAAATGATTTTCAATAAATAGCTGATACAATCAACTATTTTCACACTTTTTTCGTAATTGTACATAGTTAACTTTTTCTATAAATTAAACACAAAAGAATTGCTAGTCAGATAAATTATGCAAATGTATTTGAAACATCATAACACGATACTTCACATACTTCATTTTGTATAAATTTATAAAACATGTTTGAAATATATTTTATAAAATACATTTGTTATTACAAATTGTGACTAAAGAAATCTTTATCCGAAGCTTAAAGAAGCAAAGAGGAATTATTTTATTACTATTTTTACAAGGATTTATGTAAAGCTTCTTGATTATATTCGCAACTTCTTGATTATATCCAAAACTTTATATTCCATTATTTAATTACGAAAAATATGGGAACATTTTATTTTAGAATATAAAGCATACGATTTTTCTTCCTGAAATATCATTCATATTTGTATTTTTAAAATATTATACATACATATAATTTATCCATACATCTTATTGCGTAACATTTATAACGAAAAAATATAATATTGATATTTTCACAAAAAATGTAATAACAAGTTTATTAGTTACATTATTTGATATATATATTGACGTATTCAAAGATCTATCTTTTTATCATTGTAACATTCTAAGGATGGGATAAACAAGTTGCCACCATTCATAGTTAAATTCATGGTGCTTCTTTGTAATAAAAATAATATCAATTTCTNATCATTGTAACATTCTAAGGATGGGATAAACAAGTTGCCACCATTCATAGTTAAATTCATGGTGCTTCTTTGTAATAAAAATAATATCAATTTCTACACTCATAGGAGTTATACATTGAATATCATATCTAAAATATATGCAGATGATCAATTAACAATTTGAGAAAAATAGTAAAACTTGTTAGTAGTCTCGAACATATGCTTATTATAAGTTATAGAATTATATAAGTTTTCATTTTATTAAAAGAATATGTTTATCAAGTTTTTTATTCTACTATCTCTCATTCTTATTATTTCTCATGACAATATATCTTACACAGCTAAAAATACTTTTTTGTTATCGGATAATTCTTGTCCTAGATAATTCGCAATAAATATGTATACAACAATACCAATTATACAGAAAAGATGCGGCAACATTTTTGTCATTTCAATTCCAAATGATGCAATCTCAAAAATCTAACAAACTCGTTCCTTTTATTTGTAAACAGTGAAGTGTTCTTTTTCTTATTTATGAACATTAATTATATATTTAACGCTAATTACATGAACAAGATATACTTAAAATTATGTTACTCATGTAATCAGAATTACCTATTATAATATATTATAATAATATATTATAATAATATATAATAATAATATATAATAATATATTATAATAATATATAACATTAAATAATTAATTTGATAAAAAAAGACTTAAAAGTCTTTTAAGAACTAATTAAACGTATCATGTTATTAGTTAATAATTAATAATTAACTATTGTGTTAATAATTATAGTGTTATAATTTCGAATATATATATTAAAAAATAGTATCGTTTTAAAAGCATTTTTTAAAAAGATATTTGTATTGTTTTTAACTCATGACTTACTTGAGACAGATTGAAACTTAAACTAATAATTTCGAATATTATTGCATTAGAAGCCAACATTGTTTTTAATTTATTGAGCAAAAATATCGATAAGTTATAAAAAAAATTGGGAAAATGATTATTATAAGTATATGTATTAAGTATTTTATATAGACCAACTTCATTGCTTTGCATTGAATATCTACAGCACAAATTATTCTTTTGGAGAAAAAATTAATATTTTTTATATTTATTTTTAATAAATCCATGTCTAGCGAATATTCTAGCAAATGCGATAGTTGCAAATAATATGAATACTATAAATATAGATACAAATAAGTATAGAACAATGAAATATGTATATATATAATAATGAAATATATAATAATGTATACATATATAATAATCTCTTTTCTTTATACAGGTAATATTTAGGTAATACTTAGATAATATTATAGGTATGTTTAATTATAATTATAATTATAAAAATATTTAATCTCTATTACTTTTAAATTTTAACAATTTGCTTGAATTTTTATTTATATACTTGACAATTTTAAACAATGCGAATATTTGTTTTGAAAGAATGTAATGTTGTTCTTATTGCTATTATTGCACTCTGATTAAAATTGCAACGATGAAATGTAGTGTAATGAATACTTAGAAATGAATACTAGAAATAGAAATACTTTTCTTAATCCATAAAATATTCTGTCCATAAAATATCGGTAAAGTACCGGATCGAAATATATTAATGCAAAACAATATCAAAGATCTTTGTCCAAGCTTGGATAACTGTAACTGTGAATATGATACACGTAGCAAGTACTGAAAAGGTTTAAATATTAATTTATCAATAAAATAAAAAGAAATAGGGGAACAAAAAGAATAAGAAGTGAAAGAAAATAAAAAAAGAACAATGAAAATATAAAGGAGAAAGGCTAATGAGAGATAGTGAAACTAAAAAGATAACATTACGAAATATGGATATAGAACGAGAAATGCGTCAGAGATGTTTCAGTGAAAAATTCACGAATATGTTAACTGTATACTTAGATATACATAAACTAGAAAAAAATAATAATTTTGTCTATAAGAATGTTGAAATATTTATCTTACCAATAAGAGTTGTTGTATAACGCCTTACGGTAGAATAATATTGTTCGGCAATAACAATTTCATTCTTCAATTCATCAATATATATTGGAATTATTTATCTTATAATATAAAACGATTGTTTTAATGTCTTGATATCTTTCATGAAAATAACTTGATTACAAAATGATTTATTTATTTGTATTATTTATTAGTATATTATTAATTATTAATACTATTACTTCTTTTACTATCAATTTACAATAGTTATATTAACACTAAACAAGACATATTTTATTTCAATAGTGGTGAAAAAGAATACAATGCAAAAGACGTTAATGATAAGATCCATATTAAATGTCAAAGTTATAAATGCTATAAAGTATAATAACCTTAAGCTAAAATTTTCTTAAGATATTTATTGTTGTATGTAATTTTATGCAAATGGTTTCAAGTTATTATTTCTGTTATCTATCTCTTTTATATATATAATAAAGGAATAAAAAAATATATTTAGTTATAATGTAATGAAATTAATCTAATATTTGTAGTATAATATTTTAATTACGATTATTGTATTTTATAATTATCATAATTATAAGCATGCAAATAAATTTTTATTAAAAATTTTTTACTTGAAGTATGATAGTTATCATCAAAATATCAGTTAATATATATAATAAATTATATTATTATATATAAATATATAAATATATATATTATAATATATATAAATATATATATTATATATATTTATAATATATATAACTATATATATATTTATATATATATAGTTATATTATATATATATTTATAATATATATATAACTATATATTATATATATATAAATCAATTATTATTTTATATAATTCATATTGATTCATATTGAATTACTAATGTATGTATACGTTACTGAATTCATTTAAATTGAATGCTATTGCTTGTATCGTTTTGCTATAATTTCACAATAATAAAAAAGTTAAGTGATGGAAACTTGCAAATCGAAATGTTTTATGTATTGAAGCAGTGGATAGAGCGGTCTAAATATTTCAATATTTCATTTCTACTAAAAAATTTAGAAAACAATACATTGTTATTTCTGTTGTGTCGTACTTACGCGCATTAGAAAGCTGTTCAAAGCCCGTCTTAATACAAGGCCACCATTAATGAGCCATTAATGTCTCAAATGTTAAAAAAGATTGTGATTAGTTTATAACAGCTTAAGATTTAAGATGATCCTAAATATAGGAATAGAGTGTAAATACTAGTCTATGATAATTGTTGCTACAAAACTGCGCATTTTATTTCGGCATACGATATATTCTTTAATATATATAAAATATTTGCAGCTTTTTTAATTTTCTTATGGTTATGAATTTTTTTATTTCTTATGATTATCGCAAAATTATACAGAAATTTTCTATTCAGTTTATTAAATTCTATTTGTTCACGAATGCTATGATTATTCTCCATCAAACATTTTAGATGCTGATATATTAATTATTACAAAATTTTCTGCAAGATATCAAAAGTAAGAAAATATTCATGATTTTTTTCATTACACATAGATATTACACATTATATATAATTATATATAATCGCTGAAAAATTTTTATATTATAGAAAACTCGAAATAAAAAATTAATGATGCTAATATATAAACAACAAATATTTAAAAAATAATAACATGTGTTATCAACTTTACCAATCAAACTTTATATACTATAAGTATATACTATACTACTTATATAAAGATACATAATTAAATAATTTATCTTATTTATATATAATTATATATAATTAAGCAAATATTTTAGGATTGAGAAACATTTTTTAAAAATATTACTACTAAAAGAAACTATGCAAGTGTATTTTAAATGTCTCAATACATCTCTTTACATGTTACTTCAATACATTTTATCCTGTATCTATAATAGTGTTATATATATATATATTTAAAAGAAATATTGTTACACGTAATACAAATTGTTCCCTATTGGGATAAGGAAATTTAATGCGGAGAAGAAAGAAAAAAATTAATTTACTATTTTATTACTATTTCACTATTTTTAATGCATGAATTTTTTATTATATTCGTAGCAACACTTTCAATTCTATTACTTAAAGAAAATATTTTAGTTTGCAACATAAAGTACATTTTTATCTTTCTTTAAAAACTATATATTGTCTCTTTCTACAATACTTACATTCTTAACAATATTAGATATATTTATATTATTTATTTATATTTATTATCGTGTAGCATATATAACAGAAAAATATAACATCGAAGCTTTCGCGAGCTGCAAAAAATATACTTTGATGAGTTAGCCATGCTATTTAATATGTTTTCTGAGGCAAACGAAAACATATTCTCTTACCGTAGCAAAACCTCCTAAAAATAAATAAGTTACCAAGATTCACATTAAAATCTATAGCACCTCTTTGCAATAGAAACAATATCAATTTATGTACTCGTATAGGAGTACTATACCATCGAATATTATATCTAAAATATGTGTAGATAAATGCAAATAACAGTTTAAGAGAGATAGTAATACTTGTTAAAAATTTTTAGCATATGCTTATTATAATATTTATAATTAATACAATTATATAACTTTTTTTTTTGTTAAAGGAATATTCAGTTATTTAATATTCTATACATTTCTCTCTATACACATTTTCTTTCTATACATATCTCTCTAAAGATTTCTCTTACGCAGCAAGAAATACTTCCTTGCTATGATTCAACAGTTCTTGTCCGAGATAGTTTGCAATAAATATATATAAAATAATAACAATTGCATAGGCAAGATGCGGGAATATTTCTGTAATGTTATCTTCAAACGATGCAATTTGAAATATCTAAAATACCTTTTTTATTCGTATATTAATACATAATATAATGTAATAAATAATATATATAAAAACAATTAATTGTTTTTATTCTTATTTAACAATATTATGCACATGATTGTCTTAAATAAATTCGTGTAATCAATATTATAATCAATTTAAGAAATTATAAAGAACTTGATTAAATGTATTGCTTTATAAGTTAATAATTAATGTGCTATAATATCAAACATGCGTATTTAGAAGCGATACTTTTAGAAGTGGATTTATATTGTTATTGCATTTAATGAAAAATCTAAAAATTACCTGAAGCAGATTGAGACTTAAACATATTAATCCGACTGTTATTAAACTACACATCATTGTTTCTAATTTATTGATCAGAAATATTGATAGACTATGGAAATAAGTGTTATACTTGTTATACATATTACAATTTGGCAAGGCCAAAGGTACCCACTTCATTGCTTGCTGTTAAATATTTATAGCACAAATTATTTTTCTGGATATAATATTTATATTTTTTGTGCTAGTTTCTAATGTATCCATCTCTAGTGAATATTCAATACGACAACTACAAATTATATATATATATATATATATATATATATATATATCATAATTATAGATATAATGAACATAATTTTAATAGTCTTGCTTCAATTTTTAATTATATACCTTGCAATTTTGAACATCACATTTATATGTTGAAAGAATGTAATAAACATTGCTGTTATTGCTATTGTTATTATGAATGCTAGACAAATTGCAATATTTGTGCATAATAGAATGAAATAAAAATACTTTTCTTGATCGACGAAGTATTCTGTCATTATGATTTCGAGATATATTTATTTGCAAAACGCCAAAGACATCCGTCCAAAATTGGACAATGACAAGAATAAAAATAAGGCACATGACCAATACTAAAAAGAATAATAAAGAAGAAGAAAGATTGAAAACAATAATGAAAGAGAGATAGGAAAATAGTTTTATGACACATTGTCTACAGATACAGTTATATATATATATTACACATAGATGCATATACATTTCAGGGAAAAATTCAGATATCTATTAAATGTATACTTTATTAGACAGAAATTAGAAAAATAAATAAGCATGCTTATATATAATATGTATATATAAATATGATAAACTATTGAAATAATTATTTTACTTGTAAGTGCAACTGTATAACGTCTTGCGTTATAATTGTATTTTTCTGTGATAGCTATTTTAATTTCATCTTTCAACTCATCGTATATATATCGGAATTGCACCAATAGTTCTTTTATCTTGCAATAGAATGATATTTTTGTATTATCTTGAAATATTTTACCAAAATGATATTATATTCCATGATCACTTATGTGTCATCGTATTTATTAATGTTATACGACTTACTATATTAATATTGATATTGAATAACACATATTTTATTTCGATAGTAAACAAACAACAAACAAACACGCAATACAAAGGACTTTAATGATAAGATCCGAGGTAAATGTTTATGTTATCGTAAGCTGCAGTAATTTTACTTTAGAACTATCTTAAGAAATTGTTCCTCTACGTAATTTTACAAAGTATAATTTCTAATTATTATCTACCTTTTTATATATGTAATAATTGAAGTAAATGAAAAATGAATGAAAAATTAAATCAATAATAAAGACGCAATAATAAATGAATAATAAATGCAAAAAGGTTTATTTATAAAAACTATTTGTAAATATGAAATACAAAATTAATTAAATCTTCTCCGTATAATGTATAAAAATATTCCAACTATAATAATTGTATTATAATTTGAAATAATTCTTTATTAGAAACAGTTCATTACTTGAAATATAATAGCTTCCATCAAAATACCAAAAAAGAAAATGAACTGGAGTTAAATTTCGATTGTTCATAAGGCCATAAACCGATGGCAAATAAAAGAATTCTGTTGAGATTGAAATGATGATCCTCAAAACAAACCATTTCTTTATAAAACTCGTATTATGTATAAAAAGAAAAAGAATGTCATCTATTCCCTTCTTTCCTCATTGATCGATAGATAAACCATAATTTCTCCCATCTAGTGTAAATTTCTAGTGTAAATTGCAAAGCAATCTTATAATTTACTGTAATACGTTATGACGCGAAACAGAATATTATTGAGAGATTAAAACATACATATTTCACTAATATCTCGAATAAGATGTGGAATTCAGTCATCGATTTTATAACGAATTTGCAGAGCATCATCTTGTTTTATAAAATGTATTTTTTTATATGTGCTTAGAATAGTTAGTTAAAAATTAAATTTTTTAATTAAATTTTTCCTTGAATAATAAATAATAAATTTCTCTGAATAATACTTATAATATAAATATTGTACTTTATTATAGCAATTTTAAAATTTCATTATAATATATTATTTTCTAAAATATATTTTATTCTTAAAAATAGTATGCTGATTTCTTCAAATTTAAATATGTGAATCCTATTTTTAATTTATCACTAATTAATAATTTAATGTTGTTAAAACATTTACGCAAAATATTCGAATCTATATTATTTTTATACCTTATAGATATAGATCTTATTTTAGATTATTTTTATATCTTTTATTTATGTTATAATTAGAAATCAGAAAATGATATCATCTTCTTTTTGATCTTACGTGTTATAAATGAACGATGTAAAGATGTGAAGATACAAATAAATGATATAATATTATATTAAAATAAATTTGCTTTTAAATAAAATGAAATAAAATAAAATAAAGTAAAATAAAATTCTGCTATTTTTATTATATATATCGTTTGCCTAAAAGTATAAGTTTACAAATTCAATTAAATTAAAAATACGAAGTAATTTAATATACTACCTGATATTTAATTTTCTAATTAAACTACTTAAATAATCTAAATATCAATATCAATATTAATATCAATATCAATATCATAATAAACAAGATTTATTGCTGAAAAAGGAAATTAGAATCAACTAAGTTTTTATATTATTAACTATATATTATTAACCTATAACTTTATATTATTAATCTATTTTTTTTAGATGTGAATAGATATGAATATAATATTCATTTCATTAGTATTTCAGAAATTATTTATAATAGTTTTTGTTAGATAATTTTTTACTATATCTATAATAAAGATTTATTTTTTTAATATGTAAAAAATGTAGTATTTGACTCTTTTGTAATATAAAGTATATAAAAGTACGTGCGCGCATGTATGCAGACACATCGTTGTTTCTCATTATCATATAAATTTTCAATTCTATGATATTACTAGATCTATACTTGTTATATTATCGTGTCGAATGTAGAACAGTAAAATAAGACACTGAAGTTTTCACAAGCTATAATAAATATGATTCCTTATTACTTTCGGAGTAAAGATATATTTGAAACATGTTCCACTATACTCTTCCTTACTATGGTGAAACCTTCTAAAGATGGAACAAACAATTGACCGATATTAACGGTAAAATCTTTAACATTTCTTTGTAATAAGAACAGTATTATTTTCTGTATTCGTATAGGAGTTGTATACCATTTAATATTATATCTAAAAAATTCATGAATATTAACAATTAGAAATTTAACAAAACTAGAAAAATATGTTACTGATGTTCATAATATGCCTTATTTGACATGAATAACGTAAATTTCTATGTAATAATTTTTGTAATTAAATTTTGTAACTATTGGTATGCCATAGAAATGCCTCTTACGCAGCAAGAAATACTTCTTTGTTATGATCCGTGAGTTCTTGTCCAAGATAATTCGCAATGAACATGTATAAAATAATAGTTATTGCACAGACAAAATTTGGTGCTATCTCCGTTTTGTCCAAATTATCTCCAAATGATATAATCTGAAAAATCTAAGAAACATTTATATTTTTAAACAAATGTTTGTTTATAATCATGTTTACAAGCATCATACGCATAAAACTGTTTGTGTAATCCATATAGTGATAATAATAAAAAATAGTCAAAAAAATTTTATGGATTAATTGAAATTAACTGACACATATTATTTCATAATTAACTATTGTTTAACATGCACACATATAAAAAAATATTTTTTCAAAGCAGATTTATATCGTTGCAATATTTAATAAAAAATATATAACTCACTCGAAATAGATTGAGACATAAATTAGTCACACCTAATATTATTAGACAAGACATCATTATTTCTAATTTAGTGACAAGAAATATTGACAAGCTTTGAAGGCAAAAATGTAATAGAAAATTATTTTCAAAATATATATTACAAGTATAGTTAAATATATTTTACAAGAATACTAACTTCATCGCTTGGCGTTGAATATCAATAGCGCAAATTATTCTTCTGCAGACAAGATTTATGCCCTCCACGTTACTTTTTAATGTATCCATGTCTAGTGAATGTTCAATGCGATAACTGCGATATAAATATCTCATAATCATAAATATAATGTACGATTGAATATGCATAATAACATATATTCCTTATATACCTTCTTAATTTCATCCATAAATCTTGAATGTATATTCTGAATATTAATTTTTCAGTTAATATTTTTATTTATATACCTGGCAATTTTGAACATCCCATAAATATGTTGAAAGAATGTAATAAACGTTGTTCCTATTGCTAATAATACAATTAGTTGTATACAAATTGTAACGTTTGTCCATAACAGAATGAAATAGAAATACTTTTCTTGGTCAACAAAATATTCTGTCATTATTGGCATAATACGAGATCGAGATACATTCATTTGCAAAACGATATCAAAGATTTCCGTCCAAAATTGGGCAATAATAAATGTAATGCACATTCCAAATACTAAAAAAGGCAATAAAGTACATAAAAGATAGAAAAAGATAATGAAAAAAAAATGGAAACATAGTTTTATGAGGTACATATTTGTAATGAGAGATATAAATACTGACACGTTTCACTGAAGAACGCACACATGTAATAAGTACAAGATAATTTTAGTAAAAATTAGGAGAAATAAATGACCATGCCATAAAAATATTGAAATAATACTCTTACTTGTGAGTGCAACTGTATAACGTTTTGCATTATAACTGTATTTTTCTGCGATAGCAATTTCGATTTCATCTTTCAGTCCATCATGTATATATTGGAATTGCGCTAGTAATTCCTTTATCTTACAATACAATAATTTTTTGTAATCGTATATCATATATCGTATATTTTAATCATATGTTACACGAAAATGATATTGTATTTCATAATGACTTATGTAATATCACACTAATCTTTCACATATCAACTTACTACATTGATATCGATACTGAATAACACATATTTTATCTCAATAATAGTGAAGAAACACGCACTACTAAGGACTTTAATGAGAAGATCCGAAGTGAAAGTCGAAGATACAAATACTGTAAGCTGCAATAATTTGAATACAGAAATTTCTTTTAAATTATTTCTCTTAATCTTGTGCATGTTCTTTCAAAATATTATTTATTCTTTATATAATAAGTAAAAGAAAAAGTGTTAAATTACAAAATTTGAACAATTGCTGTAAACTAATTCAATAAAATATAAAATAATATAAATAATATTTATCATTATAACAATTGTAACATCACGCAAATAATTTTTTGTTAGAAACTTGTTTACTTGAAATATAATAGCTTCCATCAAAATACCAGAAAAAAAAAGGAATTGAAATCTAGCAAATCTTGATTGTTCGTAAGGCCACAAACCAATGGCAAGTAAAAGAATTCTGTTGAGATTGATATGATGATCTTCAAAGGTGACCATTTCTTCATAAAATTCAAACAACGTATGACTTCGAAAGTGAAACAAAGTCGCCTATCCCCTCCTTTTCTTATTGATCGATATCATAATTTTTCCGGTCTATTGTAAAACTGCAAAATAATTTCCTAATTTATTATAATACATTATGATGTAAAACACAAGAAAATATTATTAACAGACTAAAACGTATATATTTTATTAATATCCCAGATAAAATTTACAATACAATCATTGATTTTATAAAGAAATTTGCGGAGCACTATTTATTTCATAAAACATATTTTTCTCTTAACGAAATATCTGTCTTAAAATAAATTTACCTTAAATATATAAACATTTTAATAATAATTTTAATATTTTTATTCTAATATATTATTCCATATGATACACTATGTTTTTAAAACAAAACAAAAACAATGTGCTGACTTTTTCAAATATAACTTTTATTCATTAATTTATCGCTAACTAATAAATAAATGTTATTAAAACACTCAAAATACTTTAATGTATATTATTTTAATACATTATAGATTAAATACAAATCTTATTTCAAACAATTTTTATGTCTTTTACCTACATTTTCTAGGAATTATTTCCAGAAAGTAATATCATTTGTTTGCTAATCTTAGTGTTATAAATAGACAAGACGTCAATGACAATAGAATATAACATATATTTATGAAGAATATAATTTCATTTTATAATAAGATTTTTTTATTTGTGTCATATATACTGCATATTTATATAGAAACATAAATTTAGAAAATTAATTGAAATTAAAGTAAACTAAGAATGTTAAATTAATCTAAGACATTTTCTAATATCTATGTTTCAAATTGAGGTATTTAAAAGATCTAAAATATATCAATGTGAACGCAATTTTTTGCTAAAACAGCAAATGGAAGTTAACTAAATTTTTATATTATCAATACTTTTATATTACTTATACTTTTTTGGGATATATAATATAATATTCCAGTCTAAAATATTTTAGAAATTATACGTTATCATAGTTGTCATTAAATACTTCTGGACATAGTCTCTTTACTACATTATATTTACTACATTCCAAATAATAATTCTGTTTTTATACAATATACAACAAATGTAATAACTTTTCGTTTCGTAATATAAAACACATAAATGCATGCGTATACACTTATACACATTATTGTTTTTCAACATCATTTATATTTTTAATATATTATTATTATGTTCATGTTTATTATCGCGTTGAATGTATAACAGTAAAATAAGATGCCGAAGTTTTATGGAGCTGTAATAAATATGATTAATTATTAATTACTAAATACATATTAAGAGTATACTGTATTACATTGTTTTTACCGTAGCAAAACTTTCTAAGGATGGAACAATTAATTGACCGATACTAACGGTAAAATCTCTAACATCTCTAAAATCTCTGCTTTGTAATAGGAATAGTATCATTTTTTGTATTCGTATAGGAGTTATATACCATTCAATATTGTGTCTAAAGGATTCATGAATATTAGAATTAGAATTTTAACAAAACTAGAAGAATATGTTATTGATGTTCATAATATGCCATATTTGAGACATGAATAACATAAATTTCTATTCTATGTAACAATTTTTGTAATTAAATTTCGTAACTATTTGCATGCCATAGAAATTCCTCTTACGCAGCAACAAATATTTCTTTATTATGATCCGTAAGTTCTTGTCCGAGATAGTTAGCAATAAACATGTATAAAATAATACTAGTTACAGCGACAAAATGTGGCACTATTTCTGTAAAATTGTTCTCAAAGGATATAATCTGAAACATCTTCTTCTTTGACACTTCTTTTCATGTTTGAACAATTCATTACTTATAATCATATTTAAGAGCAGCATATTCTCGAAATTGCTCATACAATTCATATTGTGGCAAAAGTCAAAAATTATTTTAAACATTGATTAAAGATTAACTAATACATGTTATTTAATAATTAACTCTTGTTTCTATTAAGGAGTATTAAAGACACATTAAGAAATAGTATAACAATAAAATATTTGATAAAAAATGGATTTAGGTTGTTGCCGTATTTAATAAAAAACATAAAACTTATTCGAAATATATTGAGACACAAGTCAGTCCGAATATTATTAGACAAGATGTCATTATTTCTAATTTATTGACCAGATACCGACAAGCTTTAAAGATAAAAACGAGGCAAAAAATTATTAGAAAAATATGTATGCATTAGAAACATTTTACAAGAATACCAACTTCATCGCTTGCCGTTGAATATCTATAGCGTAAATTATTCTTCTAGACATAGTATTATAGGTTATTTCTATCCTGATGGAATTGTTAAGTATGATAGGTTTTCGGCGCCTGAGATTGATAGAACAAGAAAGAAAGGAACTCTTCATTCTTCTTCGCAAAGATATAACATCTCTCGATAAGCTAGCTGATTCTACAGCTTCGCCGTTCGCAACTCTACAATTATTTGACTACTGTCTGTCACATATTGCCTCGTCTTTGCTGCTCTTTATATACTCAAGAATGGTGCTACATTTCAGTATTGTCGGCTAATCACTACATATCATCTGGATGAATCACGTCGTCCCGCAAGTTTGCAGGCGTTAACAGTTTTTTCCGCGGTTGTCTTTGTTCTGGACGCAACACACGCACGTGCGCATCGTGCGCTTCTTTGATTACGAGGTTTGTGATATATGCCGTCACCGATAATTCCTTTCTTCTATACTATACTCGGCCATCTTGCATTGATATCCGCCAATTGATATCTGTCAATTCTGTCTTATTGCTATTTTGCAACTCCAATTCACATGATTCTTCGTCATCCAACGCATTATCTATCTCTCTCGCCCATAGTTTTACATAATCGGCAGCAGCAGATGTTTCCTATGGATCCTCCTGATGACCCATTTTCCTATGTACCGATTATTACGCAAGACTTTAATAATTTTGTAAGAACCGAGGCACTTATTAGCCAGCTTCACTCGGTTCTTGCTGCGTGCGCTTGATCGCCATTAAATCGTTTTCGCGGAAAGTCAGCATCCTTTTCCGCTTTCTGTTGAATCCGCGCCTATTTTCTTCCTGAATTTTCGCGATATTCTTCTCCGCATGGTCTCTAATTTTATCGCAATCTTCTTGAATTTCAGAGATCCACTCTTTCTCTGATAATTCGCGGACTTCATAATCTCGCAATCGCGCTCGAGTTCGAAATAACACAAACGGAGACGTGCCCAAACTTCTATGTAGCGTTGTATTAATGCATTGCTGCGCCAAATCTAAGTGTTTATATCACTCTCTTCGCACCGCATCCGCAAGCTTAGTTAACAAAGGAATCAGTGGTTTACTCCTCTCTACTTGACCGTTAGCTCTTGGTATTCCGGTCATGTCGTACATACTCGATATTTTCTTTTTTACAATAATTTTGAAAATCATTTGATATAAATGCAGCATCTCGATCCAAGATTACGACGTGGATTCGCGAAATTAATCGACTGTTTCCTTAGAATGCTCAACATTTCCGTCGCATTTGTGATTTTCGCCGCGTACAACCACGTAAACTTGAAAAAGGCATCGACAATGAAGAATATATGGTTATAGCTCTTCTTAGTAGAGGGGAGCGATCGATATGATAAGTATCGAGCGGCACTTCTCTCTTCGAAATTTCGTTTTCTTTTCAGCTATCATGCAAAGAACGCAATTTCTAATAACCTTCTGAATTTGATTTCTAATATTCGGAATCCAGTACTCTTGATTTAACAATGCTTCTGTTTTTGCGACCGGAAAGTGCCCTCTTTCATGTGCTTGCTGGACGACTTGGGATCTTAAGCGGGCATAATTCATAGATCGCCGTCTACCTCCTTGAAAAATATGCCGCTCCTCATAACATATCCGTTGATCTTCCGCGCTTCGATAAGATCAGAGATTCTTTTAATGTCAACATCATCTTATTGTGCTTTCTCTATTCGCGCCGACCCACCTTAGAGGTATCTACTAACATCGTAGGAGCGGATAACGGCTCAATGCATCAACGTGTGTCATGCTTTTACCCGGTCGATGCTCGATTGCATAACTAAACTCGTCTAGCAATAAAGCCCACCGCACCACACAAATCTTTCTTGTTCATTGTGAATGCGCGACAATCAGTAATAATTTTAAATAATATGTTTAACAAATAAATTCGGAATTTATTAAGGGTTTTTACAATAGCTAATATTTCCAGTTCGTAATTCGTGTATCTTTCTTCCGCGGGTGTGGTATTTCCACTGCAATAATAGATTGGATGCATCACGTTGTCGCCTATGTTTCTCTGGAAGAGTATCGCGCTATATTTATGCACTAATGTATCCGTGTGCAGCTCAGTCGGTGCACTGATCTCATATAAATTTAGAATCGGATTGTCGCAAAGAATTTCCTTCAAACGCGCAAACGATTCTCTTTCTCTCTCGTCAAACTCGAACTTTGTCCGAGTTGGACTCCGCCCTTAGCAAATTAGTCAACGAACGTGTGATGATAGCATACTGGGGATTAAATTTCCTGAAGTACCTGCTCAAAAAAGAATAGATCAGTAGAACGTAGGTTGAAAATTAACATAGAATCCCTGGAAAACGATACATAAAGCAGAGTAAATTTTCAGAAAAGATAAACGGGAATAGCAACGAGGCAGGAGATGAGGTCAAGTTTGAATAAGAATAAGAACCAACATAATTAATAACATCATAGAAGCTATTGGCATCAGGAACATGAATAGAAATAAGCTATGGTTTCATCAAACCATAATTTATCCAGGTGGTAAAGATCTTAACCGGGAAAAAAGGAAAATTGATCTAAATCTGCAGAAATGCTAAATTCATGTAGGAATTTAAGAGATACGAATTTAAGAGATAAGGAGGTAAGAAACAGAATCAACCAAAGCATAAAAGATTTGAAAAAAGGATACTGGGAAAAGTTTACTAGCGATATGGAACATGATATATATAGAGATTTGCAAAAGGTATGGAAAATGCTACGCAATAAAAAGAAGTCAATAAATGAAGAGGTGCAGATAAACACGATAATACCAAAAGCGTGGACTATATACTTTCGAAATCTGTATCAGGGCAGTAGCGAAGACATGGAACAGTTTGAAACCAGATTCCAACAGAACAATGATGAAAAATGAATATTATGAGACATAACTCTGACAAATGTGAAAGAAGCGATGAAGAACTCAAAGAACAGAAAAGCACCTGGCTTGAATAGCATCACAAATGAAATATTAAAACACGAAAGACCAAACATCCAAAGGGAGATCGCAATTCTTTTCAGGAAAATTATAAATGCAGGAATAATACCACAGGAATGGGAAACATTTATTACGATAACAATATTTAAGAAGAGATAAAAGAAAGACCCAAACAACTCAGAGGAATAACTTTGCTCAATTCTGTCTTGAAAATATTTATGAAGATCCTAACCGGGAAAATAATGAACGCATTCAACATACAAGAAAAACAACAAGGCTTCCGACATAATCGATCGACACGGATGTATCTTAAAACATCTTATCGATAAAACAATAGAGTTCAATAAGCCATTATTCTTGTGTTTTGTCGATCTTAAACAGGCTTTTGACAAAGTGCGTCTGGGGGACGTATTTAAATCCAAGGCCAAGGGCACAACGTCTATGAGAAATACATGAAGATTGTTGCTGAACAAGAACAATATCACAAGAATTCCACCGAAGGTGGAAACACCTTGATTGAAACTGTACAAATAATTACAAGTATACGGCAAGGAAATAGTTCTATTCCCTTTAACCTTGTAATAAATGAGATAATAAAGAGCGTGAAAGATAAGAGGTTGATATTGTATGGAAAAGAACGCAATACAAATACTATGCTATGTGAATGATGCAATACTATTCGCAGAGAATGAAAATGATCTCTAAAGATTTCTATTTCTACATGGATTCGTAACCATAACATTGATATTTAATATGAATATATTCATTGTAAAGACACAGACTATGGTGATAACCAAAAAACCAATCAGATGTAAGTTAGTAGCGAACAATAGAATTATCCAGCAGATTATGAAATACGATAATCTAGGCATAATAACATTTAGTAGAAGAGACCTAGTAGGAGAGATCCGTACACAAGTCAATAAAGGAAATGGCATAGCGGAATACTTGAAAGAAGAGATTATATGGAAGAACTGATATATGATGATTAAAAGCAAAGTGAGCATAAAGCATGTATTAAGCCAATACTGACATACGCAGCAGAAACGAGAGTCGAAATATCTAAGACAGAAAGAATCCTAAGAAATAAGGACACTGAGAGCAATCAGAAGAGTTAACTTGAGTTGGGACAGAAAGCGAGCAAATAAGACAGAATTGTAGTAAGGACAATTGTATAGGTAATATCCAGGATATAGTAAGATGGATTAGAACAAGGCAGCGATGCTGAAGAGATTATGTCTACAGAATGGAATCAGAAAGACTTTTAGCAAAATAGACTAAAACACAGAAACCACAGAGTTATTGGGAGGATCGCCGAAATGGTACAAGTGTTGGACATCGGGGTCAATGTAGAAGAGATGCAGATACAAATAAGACTTATCTTGCATTAAGAAGAAAAAGAAGAAGAAAAAGAAGAAGTAATTTTCATCATTTATATCATTATGTGCAGATTCTTTTTTACAAATTATTTCAATTTTTACATGTATCTAACTTGTAAATAACTATTATTATAACTTATCTAATAATTATCTACTAATTTTACTTTAATATTATTATGTATGTAATAAAATATACACAATAACATATATGTGATTATCATGATCTGTGATTTCCTACGGTTTTGCCTGCGGTTTAGCCAGAAATAAGTATATATAAGTAAATCTATATATATATATATAAGTATATATAAGTATATATAATTAAAAATGAAAATGGTAATACTAGTTTTTCAATACATCCAGAAGTCATGCCTTTCAAAATCTAAGAAAAATAAAAATTTCGAATTAAAATTTTCTTCTCTTATATAATTATATTTCATAATTAAATTTAAATTTTCTAAATCTCTAACTTTTCTAAAAAATTGTTTAATAATTCCAAATATTTTTTATAAACTTTATTGCAATTATATTAATATTTCAACTCGGTATTATTATAAAGACAAAGTTCCGTATATTCCTTGATATAAAATTATATTATAAAGTATTGCATAATTCATCCGAAAATATATTTCAAGAAGAAAATTTATCGGAAAAGAATGAAACTCATGGAGATCACCGCGATATCAAAGAAATATTATATATAAAAAATACACGTTACATAATTCACAAACCTGTGAACAAATCTATGAACAAAAAAGTTTCATTGATATTGTAGAAGTCATATATATAGTGCATATATATTGCGAGATAAATTATTTATATAATGTACTAATTAGTTTGCGAAAAATATAATCCTAAATAAAAACATAATAATAAACATGGATATTTACTGCTGTACAATGCGCACAAAAACCTATTTATCTATAATCACATTTAATTAATTATTTACAGATCAGATGCAGATCAATATATTTTTTCAAGAAAACTACAGTTATAGACTTCTTACATAAAGATATATTTCATATATTAAAATATAGTTAATATTTGTTATACATAAATATTTCATAGCCTTGCATATGCATATCGACTGCATAAATTATCCTCACATAAGTGAAATTTGTGTTTGTATTATATTATTATTTGAAAGATTAATGCTTAATATCGCTTTATACAATAACTATAAATAAATATATAGTGTAATTTTACGTCATAATTCAAATAAAAAACAGATTGCTGTACTCTCCAAGATAGCTATCTATTTGCTATCTGCTATGAACAAATAAAAACAATGCTTTTATACGAGTATTATAAAAAATTGTTTTAATTTTTTACCTAGCAATCATGAACATTCTACACACATGTTGAAGATGTAGCATATTTATTACTCCCGTTGCCACTATAATAATTTCTATACAACTAGCATACGCACTTTCGTGCATATCAGAATTAAATAAAATATATGTATAGATGATTTTTTATATATATATCAGTGATTGAAAACAATTTTTAATATTCAAGAAAATAAGAATGCAAATAATATAATTTTTAGGTTATTAAGATATATTTAAAAATATTTTTTAGTTCTTGAGGGTATAAAATCATTTCGGAGAGAAGAAAAAATATCTTTCGGTTTACTTTTTTAAGTCGCATTTAAAAAGAAAAATTTTTAATTTTACATTACATTATTTTATAATTATTTGGTTTTAGATAAAAAAATATATGTTTAAAGAACAAATCAAGATATCTTTTCAAAAAAATGATCCTACTAGTAAGTGCCAATATTACTTTTTGCTATATCCCAATATTTTTGCACAATAGCGATTTTATTTTTGTTTTTTAATTCATCGTAGATTTACTGCAATTATTCTAGTATGCTTTATCTACCATTTTAATCATTTTTTATATATCAAATATTTTATAATATATGATAACAAAATTTTTATTTGTATAACATGTTTATCTGAGGAAATCAAATTTATAAATTATTTTCTTACAACATCCATATTAAAGTAGTATGAATTGAAATTTATCATGATGAAAATGAAGAAACATGCAATAAATATCTCAATAACAAGATGTATAGAACATTCCGCAGTTATAAATACCGTAAACTATAAAGAATGATTTTATTGTTTTATTTAAGAAGAGAACGTACATGCTTACATATCCCATAATAAATAAAAATTCGATCATCATTTCTTTCTAAATCATTTTCGAAATATATAAAAAGATATAATTATGAAATACAATTATATATAATAATTCCATTATAATTTATCAACTATTTTATTTTAATATAATATCATTATCTAGATATCAGTATTTCAATATAAATATATGAGATAGTAACAAATAATAATATATAAATCATAAAAAATATTTAAGAAATTATAAATAATGGATAGATAACATTATAGATATTCTAATAACTAAACCATTTTGTTATGGATTATCCACTAAATATAAAGCTTACTTAGCTATAAACCATCGAAGTATTCTCATGCACGATGGATTTAGTAAAATCAGAAAGACTAGACTAAGAAAGAAAGAGATCTTTCTAAGTAGCGATCGCTAACCATTATACTAATACTAAACTGAAGATTCTTCACCACAATATGTTAATGTAGACAAAACCGAGTTCCTAACAACCAATCAAACGCCATTTTTGAATAGAAAGTGGTGCAAATATTATAAAAACGATATGTGATATTGAAGAATATTGGAAACGACAACGAAACAACTCATACAATCCATTAAAAAACTTAGCCAGTCCCTTGGGAAAACTGGACGAATCGCGAACAAGGACCATCTCAAACAATAGACTATCCGGACCTTACAATATGTTATAATCTACAGAATCGTAACAATTAAATCCTAGTACCTTTTTACATGTTCCATCCATAATGATTTTTGCCGAAGGACTATCCTATGAGACTATGTTTCTAGTAGACATGGGTATAAAAATAAATGTTCTCAAAAAACGAAAATTTACATTCTAATATAAAAATCAATACCAATAACATCATAAGCATTGCTGAAATGCTGAATTACTGAAAGGAAAATAAAAAGGATTGGCTCGATCATTAATTAATTATTGCAAACATGAAATCCAGTTGCATCCAGTCATCAAAGATGACTTTCCAATAGCACAAAAGGAAATCTGAGGAGCTGTTTCTGTACGACACAGATTAATTTAATTAATTATGTCACACAATCTATTTACTGGTAAGGAATAACGATTCCCTTCGCTTTTCGTGAAATGATTACAACCGGCTAGAATGCGCACTACCTTATCTACTCGCGTGAGGATAGATTCTTCTAGCAATTGAAGATTACGTTCCACGCATTCGTCTTTATGACTGTTTAGAAGAGGCACATAAAAAGAGTAGAGCGTATATCGTATTATTGTAGGGAATATAGGGATTGATATTCCTTACGTGATGTTGAATGTTAAATGAATAGGTTTTCGACGCCAGGTTGATGGAACAATAGAAGAAGACTTTTTATTCTGTTTCACACCGATACAACCTTTATCGATAGGCCGATTCACTCTGTAGCTTCGCCGTTCGAGACTCTTTTATCATTCTTTGGTACGCACCGTTGACTCGCACCTTCTATTCGTCTGTCCCTCGTCTGTCGTTCGTTCGTTGTTTGTTCGTCGTCCGTCTGTCTGTCTCCTGTGCCTTGTGTCTCGCCCTTTATATATTAAAAAGCGGCATCCCACTTCAGGGTTATCGGCCAATCGTCACATATGATTATTCGTTCCGGACGAATCACGTCGTCCCACGCGCCAAAGGTTTTTTTCGCAATTGCCCTAGACGCAATTTTCTAAACACATGCCCACACGCATTGGCATCTTCGACCATAAATCCTGACCGTACTCGATACCACACATACCCCGGACATATGCCAGAACACACTTCATACACATGTCGTCACCAACAGTCCTTTTTTGTTTATACTACATTATAAACGAGAGAAAAGGATCTTGTAATCGCGGTAACCAGTGCCGAACTTCAAGAAAGAGAATTTCACTCGATATCCGGAAATCATCCTAACATTAAATGCCCACCTTCCCCGCAATCACAACATATAGGAAATGTTAAAAAATCATAAGTCATCAATCACCTTTAGAATATAAAATAGACTTAAGTTCTTCCGATTCCCGATTTCCCTCATGTATTTCGCACTAGCAAGGTCTTCTAGAAGTCCAAAAGGATTTCTCGATCTTCAAGCTTCAAATAGCTAGTGCAAGTGATATCTCTCGGGAAGATTCCTGTATCGAACAAATAATAACTCTTTTAAGGCTTGAACATTTAAATAAAAGAGAAAAGGAACATATGGGTCTATAGATTAATAACTAAAATCTTTTCCATTTACCTAATGATGAATTTATTTGGCATCGTTGCCACGAATCATAAAATAATGACAACGAACGAGCGATCGATGAACATCAAACAATATCGTTTTCCACCTATACACAAAGATGAAATCAATAAATAAATCCAGGACATGGCCCCACATAAAACAAGACATACAAAACTTCATCAAAAACTGTAAAGATTGCTAATTAGGAAAGCTAATACATGTAAAAACACGATGATATTAACCGACATTCTAGGCGTTGCTTTTGATAAAATATCTATGGAACATTAACGACAAAAGCAGGACATAATTATATTCTTACTATCCACGTTATAAAGTACTATCCAAGATCTCATCATGAAGTCTCTTATTCCCCTATTCCCTAATTCCTATTTCCCTCAAAGAAATCACAGCCATTCATGTTGCCGATGCGTTTATTAAAAACTTTATAACTTATACGTATACTAGGTCTATCCCGAATCATGTTAACAAATCAAAGTTCTAATCTTATAAATAGTCTTATGCGTAAGATCGTACACAGATTTAGTATTACTCAGTATAAAACAATGCCATATCAGCAATCGAACGACTCGATCGAAAGATTATATCATTTATTATTAGAGTATTTAAAACATTTTACTACAACAAAACTAACGAATAGGATAGCCATCTAGGAATGGCAATGCTTTAATGCTGCGTATAACACTAATGTCCATGAAGGAACAAAACATACGCTATACGAATGGTCTTTGGTAAAACAACGTATATATCTACGAGCGAACTGTTTAGAAAACGAATTAGAAAACGACTCTAATACTACACGTCAAGTATCTTACCTCATTGTTTAGTAGATTAAAACACACACAAACGGCCGCGTGAGCAAATTTAATATTGGCAAAAGCTAAGTACTATTATGCCAAGAAAATAAATCCGTATAATTTTGATAAAGAAGATTATGTATATTTATTAACAACTCCGAAAAAGGGAAACTAGATAATCAATATTTAGGACTTTATTTAATTATTGACAAAATAGGTAACCATAATATTAAATTAACAATAAAGAAGAAGCATATTAAAATTTATACACGAGGATAAACTCAAAAAATATCATCAATATATATCAACCGAAGACAAATTTGTATCTCAATCTTCAGTGTAACTGTAAAAATGCATTCAGTTAAACTACCATATCCAATCTGCAGAAATCTGCCTTTTTCAAAATCACATGGAACTTTTAATACATCTCATTCATATCATAGGCAGAAAGTCATGAGAATTTCCAATCAGGAATGAATATTATACAACGACCAGGTGCTTCAGTAAACCAACCATGCTACGACCCATTACGACGAATTATATAAGTATATGTATAGAATACAAGAATTCAAAATGTACAAACCGAAATGAATATTAATGGAAAATGTTGAAACAGAATGTTAAACATTTTTTAATTTTTTAAGGGGAAAGGTGTAACGTTCGTCACACTCCACGAACTCTTGATAGTTTAACTATTGTCTTATGCCTTTATGTTATAATTCTCTCGGCAAGGATACAGGACGCATTAACTGAAAAACTATGTTTATGGAGTGAGGATAAACAAAGGACACACGTTGAGATTTGCGTCCGAGTTTTTATCGGCTTTTTCCATTAGCAGCTATGTTAGAATACAATAGTTTTTCTCAGTCTCAGTTAGCTTATCTCAATTTTAGTTCAATTTGTATTTTTTTTTAATTTTTTATGTTTTCCAAGTTCTGTATTAGTAACGTGTTATTTCTTCATTGTTTCAAAGATTATTTTAACATTGTATAAATATGATAGATCACATAATTCTCAAATATTCTCTTAAAGAGACTTATGTTTATCGATTATTCCAGAGATGACTAACGCCATGAATTGCACTTACTGGTTTGATAAGGTTATTTCTATATATATTTCCATTGCAAAATATCCTTGATCACGGGCTATCACCGGGAAGAATCACACGATTCCTTAATAACCGAAATTAGCGATTAAATCTCATGTTCATAGCTTAAGAGTTAGCAATCGTGAATCGGGACGTAACAATATAACTGAAATGTTATAAATCATACAACAGATATTAATTACAGATGAATAAATTTGAATTGCTCATAAGATCACAAGCTTAATATAAGTAAAAAAAAAATCGATTGAGACTTAAATATTTCCTTTCTACAAACTTCATCTTTACGAGCGATAAAATGGGATATTACTATGAAAAAACTGTTTTTTGATTTTTAAGATTTTCTTCATCATTTTCTGTTCTAGCGAATCATTGTACAACATTTTTCTTGTAGTAAGAATTTTAAAAACTAATTATTTAATTTATAGCTAGACGCAATTGCGAAATATGATCTCAATTTAAGAATTTGCTGTAGAAAAATATTTACATGGAGACGTAAATATTTTGAATGGCAATTCGACGGATGTTATTTTTTTACTGAAAAATCTTTATCTATAGACTTTCATTCGAGAAAAGTTATGCAGATATCATTCTTAATCTTTAATGTTTCAATTTCATAAGAAAGCATATACTTCTTATTTTCTTCAATTTGTCGTGCTCTTCTAAACTACATTTTTGTAAATGCTGACATGTGAGTTTTCAATATGAATACCGGAAAATATGTGATATTCTTTTATTAGAATAACGTAAGGTTCCTCATTAGCTTATCTTTTAAAATATACAAATTTTCTAATATTAGTATCACATTTTTAAAATATATTGTTATGTTATTTATATGTTATCTATGTTATGTTATATGATGTTAATTATCATTTATCAAAAAATAAAAATAGGTATAAAAAATGTATAAATTAAATATTAAGTATAAAAAATATTGTGTGCGCTATAAAATATATTTCTCATTTAAAAAGATTTAATGCGTATGTTATGTATAAATGTATAAGAGATGGAAAAAGATACATCGTAATACAATTATATAAATATTTTTAGATTATTTACATTGATTGATTGATAATGCTTAACTTTATCCTGTTGCATTTTAAGATTAAGTTTTATTACTTAAAACGTATAATATTGTAATTCTCTTGTCACTTTTTTCTGTTTTATAAAATATAAATTATATAATTAAATATATTATCGACCCGTAGAATACATAATAGTAAAGTAAGATATTGTTGTATTTATTAACTAGAATAAAAATATTTTATTTATATACTGAAATATGATACAGTTTTAATATATATTCTAGTACAATATCTTACCGTAGCAAAACTTTCTAAAGATCCCACAAATAGTCCACCAATAACAATGTCTCCGAGCCTTTTTGCAACAAAAATAACATAAGCTTTTGTATATGTAGAGGAGCTATGCACTCAACTGTGCATCTAAAAAATAATTATTATAAATAATAATAAAATGATATATATATATATATATATATATATATATATATATATATATATATATATATATAYWTAWATAATATTTGACATACACACGTTTAAATATCTTGATGTCTTAGATTTTATTTTATATATATTAATGTTACTCCAAAAGTTTTAATTATTTATTATATCTGAATATATATTTCTTACACAGTAACAAATATGTGATTGTTATGATCAATAATTTCTTGCGCCGATTTAGCAAAGAACATGTATACATAGAGACTAATTAAAAATAGGACGGGTAATACTAATTTTTCGAAATTACATCCAGATACTAGACCTTAGATCTAAAATATGAATTCTATAATAACAATTTATTTTCAATGGTATTTATAATCATGATTTTATTTTATCTCATATTTTGTAATCTTATCAATGTTCCAAAATCTTACTTCAGAAAATATATTAATAAAAATAAAATTCAAAAACGCAATTTATTTTTTTCAATAAAACTTTTATGCAATACTATTATTTCAAGAACATTTTAAAAATATAACTTACTCGAAAACAAAGGAGGCTTACGGAAAGCACAGCGTTTGCTATGAGAAAAAAATAATGTACATTAAGTGAAGATATCAATAGCTTCACATACCTTTAAAAATTGAAATATGTTATTACAAGTGTGAAAATATTAGAAATTAATATAGCATTGTATATATAACCTTTACTTTAGGAATATATTTAAGATTGAGTTTTTTTACTTTTCTTCACAATTTTATAATTTCATAATTTTTAATATATTATTTAATATTATTATTTATTCTATATATTATTTTTAATATAGAAAATTTTACAGGAAATTTGAAAGTACAATTTCTTATACAGATCAAATAAAACCTAGTTCTATTGATATTAGGAATTGAGAATAGCAAGGAAAAGCAAACATATCTCAGATATATCATGCTTCATATATCATATGTGATGTTATATACCTCATAGCTTTGCAATGCATATCGGCAGCACAAATTATTCCCATGTAAACCAAATTTTTATTTCTTATATTAACGTTTTGTAGGTTAATGCTTATCATGGTCTGCTCTATACGATAACTAAGTAATTTATATGTTATTTAGTTGTACTTACTAACTAATCTATATTAGTATAATTAAGGTAATTTAGAATAAATAAATTCGGAAAAATAAAACTGAATATTATAGAATAATAACCGATTATAGAATAATGGCAGTTTTTTTGATGAGTTAATGACAGCTTGATGTCAAGAAAGAAATGTTTCGTTTATCGAAATGTTGTTTCATTTCTTTCTTTTCACCTGGCAATCATAAACATTCAGGCATGTTGAAGATATAACATTCATTGTTCCTGTTGCTACCATCGTAGCAACTCCTATACAACTGACTATTTCCTTGTGCATTACAAGTAAATAAAAATATTTTTCTTCATCGATAAAATATTTAATTAAAATGTGTAGCGATAAAGATGATCCAGATTCATTTACAGGTAATGTAATACGGAAAATGCATGGTAGAAATGTATTACAACCATAGATAAATATGCCGCATTACATACGAGCATTACATTAAGAAATAATTTAAAGAAAAAAGAGCAAAAGATACATGTTTTCATGAATAGAAAGATTAAAAAATGTTTCCTTAAATATTTTAGTGTAAATATTTTAGTATTATGCTTTGCGATAGTCCAATACTTTTCTATGATAGCAATTTTGCTTTTAATTCATCATAAGTATATTGAAGTAATTTCAATAAATATTTCACCTATAATTTTGATCATTTTCCTTGCAAAAGTTGACGATAATACATTTGAGTTAAAAAATAGAAATTTATAAATTATTTGTTTATAGCGTCCAAATTAGAATGATACAAGTTGTACTTTAGTATGTAAACAGAAAAGAAGAATGTTGTAGATAGTATTTCAATAACAATTTGTGGTGTGCATTTTGATGTTATGAATACCGCAAACTACAAAAAATAAATCATTGTAAAAATTAAATCTAAATATTAATTTTGAGATTGTAATATAACAAAATTGTAGTTAAAAAAATTGCAGTTGAAATAAATTGTGTTTAAATATCATATAAATATAATAAATATTAATCCCAGTATAATATTAATATCTGAGCAGCAATAAAGCTCGTAAAAATAGTATAATATAATGCAGACTGTAATCGAGTGAATTTTGATTGTTTATAAGGCCATAAGCCTAACACATGTAAAAGAATTCGATTAATGCGGAAGAATCGAGACTCTCTATATATCATCTCTGCAAAAGCGTTAAGACGTTTGATGGTGAAAGAAATGATCATGAGCAATTTATCCCCTTGATCGATCGAATAAATTCTCTTTCTTTTAACTAAATTAAATTGTTCTGTGAGATATAAAATGGTAGATGCTATTTATAAGAGAAATAAAATATTTTTAATATACTTTTTGTCTTTCTGTAAGTAATCTATGATTACGCGATCGATTTAATAAGAAAAGTGGATATCTCTTTCATTCTTTTTATTCCGTAATACATACATAAAAAAAGCTATCTTGACAGAAATATTTATATAGAAAATATATAGATGTATTTATAACATTTTTCATTGCTGTAATTTCATTGCTGTACTTTATTTGTAGTCATAAGGTTTCTGATCTCTGAGAAAAAGCGAGAAATCCGGTTTTCCAACTTTAACTTTGCTAACTATGCTCAACTGCTAACTATTTTGTTATTATCAATGAAGAGTATCTATCAAATATCTATTATAAATTATCTATTCATTATCTTATTCGATAATTTTCATTAATGTATATTAAGCACATCTTTCTATAATATCGAAGTTATATAAATACGTTTATATATGTAGAAATAGAATTCAATGAAAATACACTTTTTGCTTATTAAAATAAGTAATAAGTAATTAAGAATTAATCAGCAGTGATTAATACAATCGATTTTTACCAATAAAAATATATCGACAATAATCAAAATCATAATAAAAGAGCTTCAAAATATTTTAATTATAAATAAATTAAATATAGCTTCTGACACCAAATCTTCAAACATAGCTTTATTTTTGTTTAAACATGTAACCTAAATACCTATTCCTAAATTATAGTCAAAATAAATAATAATATTTAATATTTTGCTTTGTATTTTGTAAAATTATATAATTTTTAAAAGTACTGAAAGTGTTTTACAAATTCTCTCGATAATTATAGGTTTCATTATCTCTTTCATTTTAATGATTAAATAAGCAATTTCTTATCCAGCGTATATTTCAGAATAAACACGCTAATTTAACATGACATAACATTTAATATAATATAATTAATGTTTAATTAATTATTTAATTAATTTAATATAGCAATACAGAAAACATTGGTATGAAATTCACTTATGATTTTTGCATGTAATGGAATAATACTCTGCCAATTGAGAAAGGTTTGACAAGCATTTATTTCTCATGAAAAATCGTCTATTGTAGAAGTTATTATTCATAAATATTATGCGCATGATTTTTATTATTTAATTTTTATAATTTAATATTATTTTTAATAATTTTATATTATTATAATATTATCATATAATATTATATAACTGTTTTAGTTTTTACCATAGACGTACCATAGACAATTATTAAATGAGAGAAACATACAATTGGATATACGATATTATTAGTATTGTATTTGCACAATTGAGATACACAATGCTTAATTCTTTGATATTTTATATAGATTAAACACATCAATATCTTTGATTAAATAATTTTGAGAATAATCTCTCATCAATGATTTATTTTTTTCCTAGTTATATCATATACTACATCTTCGAATAACAAATTTTATAATATGTAAACCTGAAATATGAAACTTCGTTTCATTATTATGTTCTCTCATCAGTTTATTAATTAATTCTTGTCTCAATGTTGCATCGAATATATGATAGTAAAATAAGATATTAATGCCTTTATCAGCTAGAATGAAATCTAATGTATACATTCATTAATGTAATCATTGGTAGATTATTTTAATGTTATTTTATTGCAAGAGATACTTTTTACCGTTTTAGTGAAACATTCTAATAATGCGATAAATAATACTCAAAGTAAAATCTGTAGTGCCTCTTTGCAATAATATAAGAATAATATCAATTTTTGTATATGTGAAGGAATTATGTACCACTGGGCATTGTAACTAAAAAATTATAAGAACTTAACAAAAATGGATAATATTAGAAAAGGAATGAAAATATTCATCAGTGTCTTTAACATATAATATTGCATACATATTTTTTACAAACGATATTAATCTTTGCTTTCAATTAAACTATAAAGAGATGCTTTATATCTTCAAGATATATTAATGATACAGTGTATATACAAAAATTACCTTTTTTTATAATCTGTAAAATATATTTTTTCATTCATATAATGATTTGAATTACTTTATATATTAAATTGGACATAAATTCCATTTTTTCAGTACATGATATTTAAATGTATCTCGAATTATTAATCTTTAAAGCATATGAAATTTTGAAAAGTGATGTTTCAACTTTTACTTAGAAATGAAAACTATCAAATTAGTATAATTCTTCGAATAATAATTCAAAAATGAAAAGAAATAACATTTCCTCGGTACATGATGCTTTTGTATTCTCGTAAAGACAAAACAAATTAAGAAAACGAAATAGCTTATAGAGAATGTAATAAAAAATGTAACCGAATGCATTGTTTTGCATGCATTTGAATGCAAAGTAATTTGCCGAATGTTATTCAGGAAAAATTGATTTTCAAGAAAATTCATATCCTCATAGTAGGACTGGTATTGGTGAAATCTAATTTAATCAACATCAAATGATTTTAGAGATCACATAGACTTAAATGCCAAGGAAAAGGAATCATTTTTAAATCATAGTGATGATGATGAAAAAAAGATCGTTTAAAGTAACATCGAAAAGATTATGATCGAATAATGTAAGGATAATGTAAGAATATGAAATTCTATAAATGATCGCAAAAGTTCTGGATTGCCAAAAAATTGTGCTTTATGTCTGGAAAAATATCTATTATTGAACTGCTGTCATCAGCAGTTCTATTGATAACTCATAATTCATTTAAAAAGGTACCATTCATAATTGAAACAATTGAAGCTTGTTATTGATCAGAAACATTTAAAAAGAACGCTAAATAATATAAAATCATATTTCCTTGATGACGGGAGAGCGAGAGTGAACGAAGTCGAGAGGGGAGAGAGAGAGAGAGAGAGAGAGAGAGAGAGAGAGAGAGAGAGAGAGAGAGAGAGACCGATCTCAGTCTAATGGAATTCTACGAATTTTCTGAATTTCTTTAGAGCGTGACATATCAGCAGCAGTATCGTTTCGCGAGTTAAACTATCTCTCAAGAGCTAAATACAAAGATTTATGAACTTTATAAACGTCCGATCTTTTATGCGGCTAATGCACGCTACAATGCAATAAATATAAAAATGTTCAGTAAAAATAATTTTAATTTATCGCAGTGTATGTGCTGCGCTCTCGGTATCTTCGCGTCACGTAATCCGCGTTTCCGTTTAATGAGACTGTTTCAGTGGCGTTGTCATGTTGTATTGCATGTTTCGCGATGGAGATAATAGACTTGTAAGTGTCGCATCCGCGTAGACAAGGAGTATTCGCGTGTACGTAACATTCCGCTGTGCAGATCGGACCTGTAAAAATGCGAGACAAAGATGAAAGACAGGAGATTCGGTCAATCAGTATGATCAAAGGCGTTATCGCGTGGAATTTATAAACTAGCCGGCAAAAATTGTTTCATCTTAACTAGAATATTTTGCTATAATGATCGCACAGCTTAAATCACCATCAGAATGAAAGATTACCGTCAATCATCATTATTATCATGACTGTTCTAGAATTCTTTCGTTGGGAATCTATCATTTAAAATCCATAAATCTATTACTTTTAGAGATGCAAAAATCATTTTCGTCTGTTTTTCACTCACAGAAATCTCAAAACTTCTATGAAAAAAGAATAATGAAATTTATTTTAATAAATAGTGTAATAAAATAGTGTGATTTTAACTTATTAAGAATATTTCGAACCAACATTTTGCATTTGAACTTTCAAAAGATCAACAAAATTTATGATTCTATCTAATAATATAAAAGGAAAAATAATTAATTATAATATCGCAAAATTTTTATATTTAAATGTAAATGCACGAATTTATTAATACATCGTGTAATACATAATTGCGTCAAAAGCATCTCTTACGTGATAAGAATTATATAATTATATATATATAATTCTTATATATATATATATATATATATATATATATATATAAGAATTATATTGTGATTTATTACATCCTGTCGAGTATAGTGGACTAAGAACATGCATGCGGTGATGATAAATGCAAAAAAAAGGGCAATATAACTTCAGTATTATATCTGATAGATACAATCTGAAATATCCAAAACACAAGTTTTATGATTATAATCAACTTTCCATGTGTGTTCTTTAATCATTTCTTTTATTACTGGAAGATTACATATTATAGTATAAAATATATTATATGCTATGTATATAAAATTCAGAACAGATTCAGAATAGATTTAATAATTGAATATGTTGTTATTTATTTGGAAGAGATTGATGTTCAAACATATTACTAAAAGTGGTGTTATCCAAAGGTGTTATAAAAAAACATCGCCTCGGGACTGAATATCAAAACTTGAGATAATCTTGAAAATTAGAGATCTATTATTATATAAATTTATTATATGTATTATTATATAATTATTATATATATTATTGTACATATGTTATTCATATGTCACAGTATGAATATAATCTACTTCATAACTTTCTGATGTATATCCACAGATTATTTTTTTCAATATGTCCTAAGTTATCCTTCTTTAGGATGATATTTTGCATCACATCAATTGTTATTGTCTATTTAATACGGTAACTGTAAAAAGTAGATTTATATTATCGTATTCAATCTCTACTAAATAAAATCTGTATTATATTACATTACTATGCTAATATAATATAACAATTAGAATTGGAGCTATTTCTATATTTCTGTTTTATTCTGGAGACTTTAAACATTCCACAAATATGTTGAAAATACGCAAAAAGTATCATTCCCATTGCTGACAATACAAGTCCTCCTATAAAGAATGATATATTAATGTGGAACAAAATTAAATAGAAATACTTTTCTTGGTTCATGAAGTACTCTGTGTACGATGTTTAAATAATATGATTGAGATTCATTTGCAGATAAAACAATGTTGGTAATATCTATCCAATATTAAATTACGATAATAAAAAATATACTATAAGAACCCAGGAAAGTACTAGGAAAATTACAAAATTCAATTATTGCATGCAATTAATAACTATATATATGTATATATGTATGTATATATATAATGTATATAAAAATACAATTATAAATAAATGTAATTGTGTATGTGTGTGTGTGTGTGCTTGCGCGCGTTTACGAATATATACATATATACATATATTATTTCTTTCAATCTGATACAAGTTAATGTTAATGTAATTATAATTACCATTTCCACAATTTTAATACACTTTTCAATACATATTTATGTTACCAAGCGAATTTTCAAATAATACAAAATGCTATAAGATATTTTTTCGAGAATTAAAAGAAATAACAAAATCTTTTAATATGTTAAAATTTTTAGTATTATTATTTTTCTATATATAAAAAAAAATATATATATATGTATATATATATATATATATGGATATTTTTATCCGGATGGAATTATTAAGTATGATGGATCTTCGACGCCTCAGATTGATGAAACAATAAATAAAGAAACTCGTTATTTCTTTTTCGCAAAGATATAATATCTCTTGATAGGCTAGCTAACTCTATAGGCTTCGCCGTTCTACACTTATTCTTATACTACTCTCACTGCTCTCACTCATTCTCATACTTTCATCATTACACTCTTGCACTCTCACACTCTGCCGCGTCCTTCCTGCCGTCGTCCTTATTACCCAAAAGCAGTGCTACATTTTAGAATTGTCAGCCAAAGATACATATTATTATTTGATCTGGATGAACATGTCGTCTTACGAGCTTGTGAGCGTCAACGGTTTCTTCCGCGGTTGTCCTTTATTCTGAACGGGACGCGTGCAACACACACACGTGCGCATCGGCTTCGCCAATTACAAGCCTTTGATACGTATTGCCACTAATAATCCCTTTCTTCTATACTACATATAATATAAAAAATTTAATAATATATTAAATAGAAAATAATTGTGCATGTAAAGATATTATTTTACTTGTTATCATGTAACATTTTGCGTTATAACCATATCTCCTTATAATAACGATTTCATTTTCGTCTTTTAATTCATTACATACGTATTTAAGTTGTATTAATAAGTCCTTTACCTGTCATACTAATAACTTTTTATATCATCTTTGCATTATTTAAAGAAAGAGTTTTGGTTAAAATTATATTTATGATACATTTTTATGTAGGCTGTCATTATAAGATAATAACCTACAGTTTCTATATTAATATGAAATCAGATATATTTTATCATAATTAGAACAATGCAAAGCGCAGAAGAGAAGATTTTAAAAATGACATCCGGTATATTCCAAAGTGATAAACACTGTAAACTAAAATAAACAATAATGTTATTAAATGTTATGTTCACACTATAATAATTGTTTATACGATTAATAGTTCATAAATTATGAATCAATAATGAAGTAATTTCTTAATATAAAATTGGAAAATAATGTACGAACAATTACATCAATTACAACAATTATAAAATAAAAGATATAATAATTCTAATATATGAAAGAAAATTATAATTACAATTATAATAATTATAATAATTATTTAATTTTAGATGTAATAAAATTTTAGAGTAATAAAATATTGAGCTACATATAAATGGTATCTCATATAGCAATAATATTGAACAGACTTACTTAAAACGAACAAACAATTATCAAGATACTAATAAAGAAAATAAAACGAAGTCGAATAAAATTCGTTCGTTGAAAGTGCCATTTAAGACTTATTGCTTGAACATAACGTGATGTGAAGTAATATAACATATTATTGTGAGATTATAATTTACAATTTACAATTTTAATATTTATATATGGAATATTTATTTCGTATAATAAGATCTACGGTTAAGTTTAATATCAAGTTTATTTTATAATTCAGAGGAACTTTTTACTTCAAAAAATAATTAAGCATAAAAAAAGTACTAATAAAAGAAATAGGGAAAGGTATATGTTGCTCCTCGATATTGTAAAGTTGTCATTCTTGTACATTTTATTACATGATTTATATGTTTAAAGAATATATATATCTGATATTTACGAAATATCTTCTTATAATCTCCCCTATTTTGAATACTGATTGTCAAAAGAATTCATTACTAAAGATAAGTTCTTGAACTTTCATAATTTTTTAATTTTTTAATTAATATTGTATTGCAATTATATTGTATATTATATAAAATTTTACGAAATTGTTTAAGAAGTTTATAGGAAAATATTATAGGAATTATATTATAGGAAAATATTAAATTTAAAATGAAAAGTTAAAAATGTTAATATTAATAACAAATTATTTCTTTAAAGATATAGTATATGTGTTATCAATAAAACAGATATGCATGTTAATATAAAAATTTATATAATAACGTTTATATAATAACTAATAATAATTTATATAAAAACGTTTATATAGTAACTCAATAATTCAAATTAAATTTGAATTATTTATATATAATTCAATATTCTTTTTTAGAAAAACATTAAACATAATAGAGCTACTATTGAAAAAAATATTTCAGCATATTCAAAACTTAAACTTTTCATTTCATATTTTTTATTCGAATATATACATTTTTAAAATATATTTTCGAAATACTATTCTTTCCTTGTTACAATATTGACATGTAATTTATTAATTTGTCTATAATGAAGGTATATCTATTTGTATCGACATTGTTCATTTATAAAATTTATCATTATTAAAGAACTTTAGTATCAAAATTGAAATATATTCACGCATGCAAGTACTACACATATATGCGCATGGCACAGATAAATACGTGAATATGAAATAGTATATATATGAATATATGAAGAAATAATACTAAATTAATTAAATTTATCTGTTATATCAATGTTTTTAATTAAGTTATTCTTGTATTTAAAAAATTTTTTAACATATATATCTAAATATCTTAATGATAAATAACTACACAATATGTCTAAAATCAATTAAATAGTTTTATATATTTATTATTTAACATTTATATAAAAATTATATATTATATCTTTTTTAGAATATAACTTCTTATGTTACATATTATATATTTACATTGTTTATATATAAAAATTTCAATTTCGAATTTTGAAATGTTGTATTGATAACAAATTTCAAAATTCTGATAAAATTCAGAAGTGTATTGAGAAATGCATATACATTGTATAACATCTAATATATATTATGTTGCTACTCAAACAAAGAAATCTAACTAGAATGAAACAATGCAAATTTAACTTATCATTATTCATACTTTATGACATAAATTATCAAATATATAGTAAAAATTTCTATAGTTTGGAAAAAATATGCAAATTTTATATTTTGGAACATAAAATCTATATTTATTATCTTTTTCAAAATATAGGTAATATTCACATATTATTAATATTTGTAATCGATTACTATTCTATTTATTCTGCTTCATTATCATATAGCATATAATAGAAATATAACATTGAAGCTTTCAAGAGCTGAAAAAAATATTAAGAAATATAAAGAAATATCCTTTAATGAATTTATTGGTCCTGTTATTTAATATGACACATAAATATCATGTCATTTTTACCATAGCAAAATCTTCAAATGAGAAATTATCAATATTCATCAAAATCTGTAGCGTTTCTTTGCATAGAAATAGTATTAATTTCTGTAACCATATGGAAGTTACATAGCGTCGAGTGTTGTAAGTAAAAAATACTTATGTCAATTTACAATTTCGAATATGAAAATTTGTTAGTAGTTTTCATGCACTTGTTACTTATAACTAATGAAAGCTACTGAAAGCATTACAGAAGATTCCGTTCTATTAAAGGAATATCTTTAGGAAGTATTCTATATATTTATATTCCTCATAAGAATGCTTTTTATGCAGCAAAAAATACTTGATCTATGAGTTCTTGTCCAAGATAATTTGTAACAAATATATAAAATAATAGAAATTACACGAAAAAGGTACGCCAACATTTCTACGATGATATCATTTCCAAGTGTTACAAGTTAAAAAATCTAAAATAATTGCTTTTTTTATTTATGTATAGTTAAAGATTTATATCTTTGTTTATGAGCATAATCTGCATAATGTGCATAAATTTAAAATAATTTCGTTTATCTGTTGAAAACTAAGAGGAAAGTATTTTATTTTAT
Source organism: Eciton burchellii (assembly GCA_020341155.1). Lineage (NCBI taxonomy): Eukaryota > Metazoa > Arthropoda > Insecta > Hymenoptera > Formicidae > Eciton > Eciton burchellii. Next base: position 121,942 of record JAHMML010000037.1, on the reverse strand, counting down.
TAATTTTATTAATTAATAATTATGTCATAATATCAAACATGTATATTCAAACGCAATGCATTTGCGTTAAAATATATATTGAATATATATTTAAATGCATAAAATAGAAAAATAATTATATTCATAAAAGTTGAAGTAATTGTTTTACTTATAAGTGCATTACTTATTGCTTCACTTATAAATATTACTGTATAATATCTTACGTTATAATTGTATTTTTCTGCAATAGTAATTTCGTTTTCATTTTTCAACTTATTATATATATATTAGTATTGTACTTCTTTTATCTGCATTCGGATCCACCAGCCTAAGATCGGTGTGGCCACGATTTGAGGGGCCAAATTTGCGAGGCTGCATATGATGCGTTGAAAGACGTACGCCGTTAACGGAAACATCGGTCCGGATTTTGTACAAGCGGCCAGCCTGAATGAAACCTTCGACCTTGCAAGGCCGATATAGTTTTTTCTAAAGCAGCGTATTTGGAGATCGGCGCATTATCGTTTTGTTTGCAAAATCTGACAGAGAGACTCGGAAATAAAGCTGAGAGTCGATCCTTGATTAAGTAATGCATGGACTTTAACACATCGGCTTTCCGCGGTATGAAGATCGATTCATGCGATAGCGAGAAGTATGTTAAATGTATGCGAAATTTCCGTTTGCACAGTTTGAACATTTGCGACAGCAGTGCCTCCAATAGAGGAAGAAGCGTTTGAAATTGGCGTTTTCGAGTCGTTGGCAGCTGGCGCTTTGTCGATGCCTTCTGCAAGATGTAACAAATGATACATGCGACAGCATTGCATACATCACGATTTACTTGGACATTTGTCCAAGTGTGAAATTACCCGACTGTAGACAATTGAAGCAAATTTGTTTTTTTCTAGCAAGAGTATTGCGTTGCATAACTGACTTTGACAGAAATTCCTCGCATTTTGCTAAGCTATGCGATACAATTGACGCATTTTATAACCAATATGCTATTAACGGAGGAACGAGATTTATTTCGCGAATTTTCGGTAACGGTACTAGATGTATCCATAGAGTCGGAAAGTCCGCGAATATGAAAAATCAGAAATGCGTTTATCTCTTTATACAAGGCGATTCTTTAGAATCGCCACGTTTTAGATTCTATTCATTTCGCGTCCTCGGGCTAAATTTCTTCGAGATAATATATACGAGGAGATGGTCAGTCCCACTGACTCACGGATATCCGAGAATTGACATTGCGGCGAACGCGGCTGATACCATGTCTCGCAATTTCTTCAACTCGATAACACTTTCTTGTCGGCTAACGAACGAATGGATGTGCATATTTATATATTTATATTATTATATATTTATATATAAACTTATGTATTAACGCTCTTTTATCATCGTATTCCTCAATATCTTCCACATAGAAATGTAATTATCATCAAAAATTTGCAAGTTATTAATTAACATTGCGGCATTACCGGTAATGCTTGATTTTAAATAGTGAAACTTTAGCGTGTTCGACAGCACGAATCGACAAGAGATTCGAATGTATGGCGGAAATTTTCCTAGTCGGAAAATTTATCGGAAAATTTCGAAAGTGCAATACGCAATAGATATAACGGGGACAATTTCGTCGCATCGCGAAATGAAGAATCAGTACTACTATCGCATGCAGGATTATCTAGTTTTACAAAGTTGCTTATTGCGTCATGAAGATGATCCGCAGCGTCGTTATAGACATTCTTGGCAGCGAAGAATTCGTCTTGGAGGAAGTAGGATAGCTTCTTCTAGTCCTCTGCCATTGCCCCAAGGATGATCCTAGAAGTGTTGAGTCTTCTTCCAAAGCGTCTTTAAATCTTAACCATAGATATCCTCTCGTTTTGTGAAGAGAGACACTTGTCTTTGGAAGCTTCTTGTAATTAATGATGACTCGCTTGATCAGACTGATCGTAATGATCTGATCGACGAGAAACTTACACAGATCTTCAGACATGATCGTCGCACATAAACTAAAGAATCGTCCTAGAATTGGATAGTGATCCGCTATATCCTAGTTAAACTGGCAGATTCGTGTGTATATTACACCACGAGGAAGCGCCGTAACACGCGTGATCAATATAGGGCGTAAGAAATGCTGGACTGTATCGATAGCGTTCCTTGTATCAACATGTCAGCTCAGAATTGCGGTCAATACGATGCACCAGCGTTATACTTTCTATCCCATATATGCAACACAGCAAGAAAGCGTCGCAACAAGGTTCGACGACTGAATGTCCTTTTCGTGAATTCGAAATTACACTTCACCGGATGTCGAAAGTTTCTCCGAGAGCATATATCGTAGCGTATGATTCTCACGTAAGGTTCGAATTCGAGAAAGAGAGCAGTAGCGCGGCCACTGATCCGGCTCGTGGTGATCCTTGCAACATGCATTTGGTGACCTTAGCACCAAAGATGATCCTTTTATTTTTAACTGTCCGTTTCATTGAAAATATACTGAAAATATAACTATATATTCAAATATTAATAGTCCGGTTCGAAAGACCAAAACAATATTAACGCGCCTTCGATGTTTCGCGTAACCGTCTACATTTTTATTTATTGCCGGTCTGAGAAAGTGTTCAGTAAAGATGAAAGTCGTTGGCGAACAGTCTTCTTTAATCGTTAAATTACTTAATAGTTACAATATCGGAATATTCGCGTTAACTCAGTAGCGAACGTGCGACCGTTACATAGTTTCTGGCTTCTCGCAAGACGCTAATCTCTCGACGTTTAGTATTACCAAGCGACGATCTTCTTTTGTTTCGGCAACGGTTGCGATTTAATCCATTGATGCATATATGCATATATTCGATATAAGCTTACTTGTATCGAGAGCATTCCAAAACCAAAGATAACCAAGATATATGAAATCCTTAACACTAATTATAAAAACTCAAATTTTGAAATGTCGGTATCATTATTCATATTTTATTAAATATAAATTATGAAATATACAATAAAAATTTTATTTTATATAAAAAACATAAATTTTATATTTTGAAAATTACATAAAGCATATATACATTCTTTAAAATCTTTAAATATATTCTTTAAATATATTATGTTATTCCTATATCACATTAATATTTTCAACTTACTAGTGTTCGATTATTATTCGACTTATTCTTTTTCATCGTATAGCATGTATAACGGTAAAATATGATACCGAAGTTTTTACAAGCTATAAAATATCATATTCCAATGAGTTTGTTGACGCCGCAAATATAATATATATTACGATATATACACGACATATCTTTTTACCATAGCAAAACCTTTCAAAGATGGCACAAATAATTTACCAACATTCACATTAAAATCTCTAACGCCTTTTTGCAATAGAAATAATATCAATTTCTGTATTTGTATGGGAGTTATATACCATTGAATATTATACCTAAGAAATATGCAGATAATCAATAATTAATAATTTATGAAAACTAGAACTTCTTATAATTTA
>JAHMML010000037.1:0-116510 GCA_020341155.1 Eciton burchellii | reverse complement strand
GATCGTTCATAAGGCCACAAACCAATAGCAAGTAAAAGAATTTTGTTGAAACTGAGATAGTGATCTTTAATACAGACCATTTCTTCATAAAATTCGAAATGCATAGGAGAAGAAGAGCAACTCACTTATCCCTTCCTGTCTCTATTGATCGATTATGTACCAAATACCATAATTTCTCTCATTTGGATAAGATCGTAGGCAATTCTCTAATTAACTATAATATGATGTAAAGTGAAATAAAATATTACTTCAGTTAAAACTGAAATATTCACGTTTTACTAATATTTAAAATAAAATTTACAATTTAGTCATATCAAGTTAAATGTTCTAAATGATATATTTCTTTATGTGATATAGTTCTTTATCATCTGCTTCTCTGAGATTAAGAACGATATTAATACTTTTATTCATAGGCAAATCATATATCAGTCAATATTATATCTAAAATATTTATGCAATCAATGATTATGTGATTAACAATTTGAGAAAAATAGAATAATAGAATTCATTAATATTTCATTTACAGCTACATGCTCATTCATTATGCTAATAAAAAGGTATTTTGTACATCCTTCTTAATCAATCTCACATACTTGTATTTTGTAAATAATAACTAAATGAAACACAAAATACTCGTTTGCTATGAAACGTGAAATATTGTCTAAAATAATTTTCAATAAATTGACACAATCAATGTTTTTTTTTATTTGTACATAGTTAATTTTTTCTATAAATTAAGCACGAAAGAATTGCCAGTGGGAAAAACTATAGAAATGAATTTGAAACATCATAACATGATGCACATATTTCATTTTGTATGAATTTATAAAACATGTTTGAGAATATATGTTATAAAATACATTTGTTATTACAAATTGTCACTATTCGGATAAAGAAATTTTTATCCGAAGCTTAAAGAAGCAAAGAGAAATTATTTTATCACTATTTTTACAATGATTTATGCAATGATTCTAGATTATATCTGCAACTGCTTGATTATATCTAAAACTTTCAATTCTATTACTTAACTACAAAAAATATGGAAACATTTTATTTCAGAATATGAAGCATACGATTTTTTCTTTTCTTAAATGTTATTCACATTTGTATTTTTAAAATATTATACATACATTTATAATATTATACATAAAATATTATACATAATATCGTAAAAATGTAAAAATTTAAGGATGAGATAAAGTTGCTAACATTCATATTTAAATCCATAATGTCTCTTTGCAATAAAAACAATATCAATTTCTATACTCGCATAGGAATTATACGTAGGAATATTATATCTAAAACATATGCAGATGATCAATTAATAATTTGAGAAAAATAGTAAAATTTGTTAGTAGTTTCGAACATATGCTTATTATAAGTTATATAATTATATAAGTTTCCATTCTGTTAAAAAAATATATTTATCATGTTTTCTATACACTCTATTTCTGATTCTTATTATTTCTCATGACAACGTCTTTTATATAGCTGGAAATACTTCTTTGCTATCGGATAGTTGTTTGAGATAGTTTGCGATAAATATGCATGCACGAATTATATAGAAAAGATGCGGTAACATTTTCGTTATTTCATTTCCAAATAATGCAATCTGAAAAATCTAACTCGTTCCTTTTATTTGTAAACTGTGAAGTGTTCTTTTTCTTATTTACGAGTATTAATTATATATTTAACACTGATTACATAAACAAGATATACTTAAGATTATATTGTTCATATAATCAATATTAGCTATTATAATAATATTAAATAATTAGTATTATAAAGGAAAGATTTAAAAATCTTTTAAGAACTAATTAAAGATATCATGTTAATAATTAGTTAATAATTAATAATTAATTATTGTGGTGTTATAAGTGTTCGAGTATATATATTAAAAAAATAATATCATTTAGAAGCATTTTCTTAAAAGATGTTTATAGTTTTTTTAAATGTAATCCATGACTTACTTGAGACAGATTAAAACTTAAATTAATAATTTTAAATATTATTAGATTAGAAGCCAACACTGTTTCTAATTTATTGAGTAAAAATATCAATAGACCATAAAAAAAATTGAGAAAATGATTGTTATAAGTATATGTATTGAGTGTTGTATAGAGACCTTCATCGTTTTGCGTTGAATATCTAGAGCACAAATTATTTTTTTGGAGAAAAGATTAATATTCTTTGTATTTATTTTTAAATCCATGTCTAGCGAATATTCAATACGATAGCTGCAAATAATATGAGTATACTATAAATATAGATACAAATAAGTAGAACATGAATAATAGAACACAATAATAGAACATGAATACAAATGAAATATGTATTCACATAATGATCTATTTTCTTTATATAGGTATGAACTTAATTATAATTATAATTATCAAAATATTTTATCTCTATGTAACGCACTTTCGATGTTTTGCGCAACACTGTTTATATATTTATTTATTGTCGGTGCGAGAGAGTGTGTTCAGTAAAGATGAGAGTCGTTAGAAAACAAAACAACCTCCTTTAATCGTCAAACAACTTAACAGTTACAACTTACCAGTTAATATTTGGATATTCGCTCTAATTAAGTAACAAATGTATGACCGTTGCTTTTTGTTTCTCGCAAGACATTGAAGACACTAATCCTTGTTATAAGCGAACGATCTTTCTTTGTTTTGGTCGCTACTTAATCCCTTGTCTTTGTGACTCATGCTCGAGATAAGTTTCGATATAAGCTGTTTATATCGAAAACATTCCAAAACCAAAGATGACGCATATAAAAATCCATAACACTCTATTATTTTGAAATTTTAACAGTTTTGCCTGAGTTTTTATTTATATACCTGACAATTTTAAACAATGCGAATATTTGTTGAAAGAATGTAATGAACATTGTTCTTATTGCTATTATTGCAATCACTCTGATTAAAATTGCCATGATGAAATGTAGTATAATGAATACTTAGAAATGAATACTTATTAAATAGAAATAATTTTCTTAATCCATATTCTGTTATTATCGGTAAAGTAGGGGACCGAAATATATTAATGCAAAATATATCAAAGACCTTTGTTCAAGATTGGACGACTGTAAGTATAAACATAAAGTCCAGTACTGAAGCAAATACTGAAAATGTTTAAATATTAATCCACAATATAAAAAAGAAATAAGGTATTAACAAGGAGAAAAAGAGAAAAGAAATTAAAAAAAAATAATAAGAAAGAAGAAAGAAAAATGATAATTTAAAAGAGATACTGAGAAGATAGCTTTGCAAGATATATGCATAGAAAAGGACATGAATTTCACTGAACAAATACAACTATATTAAATATATATTTAAAATTGCATAAAGTAGAGAAACTAAATAATTCTGTTTATAAGAATATTGAAATAGCTATCTTACTATTAAGTGCTATTGTATAACGTCTTGCGGTATAATAATATTTTTCTATAATAGTAATTTCATGTTTATTCTTCAATTCATCGTGTGTACATATTGAAATTGCGCCAGTAGTTCCTTAATCTTATAAAAAAGTGATTTTTTAAATATAAATCTTCTTGATATAAAATAATTTTATTATGATAGGATTCACTACGTTTGTTAACATATTATCACTTATTAATATTATTAATTCTTTTACACATCAACTTACTATATTTATATTAGCACTGAATAAAACATATTTTATTTCAATAGTAATGAAAAAAAATGCGATGCCGAAAACTTTAATAGTAAGATCTATATTGAATGTCAAAGCTATAAATGCTGTAAACTGCAATAATGTTAAAATTTTCTTATGATATTTATTGTTCTACATAATTTTATAGTTTCAGTTTAGTTAAATAGTTCCAGATTATTATATATTTCTTTTATATATATAATAAAGAAAGAGTATTTGGTTATAATAATGTAATGAAAACAATATAATGAAATTAATCTAATTTTCTGATATAATATTTTAATCGTATTTTATAATTATGGTAATTATCTTTAAGCAAATATATTTTTATTAAAACTATGTTTTACTTGAAATATGATAGATGTCATCAAAATTCCATAGAAGAAAATAACTTGAAACTGAGTGAATTCCGATTGCTCATAAGGCCATAAACCGATAGCGAGTAAAAGAATTCTGTTAACATTGAAATAATGATCTTCAAAACAAACCATGTCTCATAAAGTTTAAAACTCGTATTACTTCTGAAGCAAGCGAACGTCACCTCTTCCTGCATTGATCGATGTATCGTAATATCTTTCTAAACTTGTAAATAATTTTCTAATTTACTATAATACGATATAGTGAAAAAATATTATTATGATATTTAAACATCCATATTTTATCGTAATATCTGGAATAAATTACACCGATTTAATAAAAATATTTGCATAATATCATCTTCTCTTATATAAAGCATTCATTCAGTATTTTATAGTATTTTATAGTATTTTTCAGTATTTTATTCCGTATTTATTTATATAAAAATTAAGAAAATTTAATCTTTCATCATAAAGTCTGCACAATAAAAGATACATATGGCGCTTACATGAGGATATATATAAATATGATTCTTATTAATTAACATGCCAGATGCTGATAGTTACGTATTTATATATTACTACATATTATTTAAATATTCATATTTAGACAATGTTTATATTTTTTAATATTTACTTTTTGTTTTTTAAAAGTAATGTCACTTATTCTTTAATCTTATATGTAGTTATATTTCCACAATTTTTGTCATTTATGTCCTCCTATAAGAAGTTATATGTATAAGAATTTAGAAGATGGTACATTCACAATTTCAAATTATATTATGTATGTTTATATATATGTGTGTATATATTATATATATATATATATATATATATATATATATATATATATATATATTGTACACATATTTATATTATATGAAACGTCTCTCTTTTAGATATAAATATATTGGAATGAAAAATACGCGCGCGCATATGCGATTATGTATCTGTCGTGTGTATGTGTACCGTCATTTTCCTCACATATTATTAATACCTACGATTTAATTCCTTTCATTCATTTCATAGATATTATTAAAATATTAAATATAACTGATATTTTCATGAGCTGCAATATATTTATTTATAATGAATTATAAATATATGTTTGAAATGTACTCGAAGTAATACATAATTACAATACATTTTTTATCGTGTTTTTATCATATGGTTCTTTGCAATAGAAACAATATTACTCTTCATATCCATAGGATAGTTTTTATATTATACTTTCAATATTATATACAGAAAATTTAGCCGATGAGTAATAAATATTAAAAAAAAGATGTAATTATTAATTTATTAAGAAAAAAATAGAAGGAAAGGGAGGAAATAGAAGAAAAGGGAGAGAGAAGGAAAAAAATACAGCGAAGAAGAGAAAAGGATAAAAACAACAAAAAAGAATTCATAATGAAAGAATAGTTTTAAGATACCAGTGCTAAAACTCATATAAAATAGATGCAATCAAACTAAAAAATCCTATATTGTTTTGCGATTACTTTACAATAATAAAAGAGTTAACCTCAGATTTATAAATCAGAATAAATAAATTTTATGCGCTGAAGCAGTAGGCGCAGCACTCTGAATCTATCACTTCTTCTATTAGAAAATGTAGAGAAGAGTAAGAACGATATATTGTTATTCCTTTTGTCGCGTGCCTATAAACAATGAAAAACTATTCAAGGCTTATTTAAAATGTAATTAAAGCAAAACTTTAAACCTCTAAACTTTAAAAAAGTCTGCGATTAATTTATAATTACTTAAGACTTAAGACGATATTAAATATAAGAACGAAATATGAATACAGTTGTTGCTATCTATAAGATACTTCGTATATTGCAATTAATGATTTAAAAAAATAGTAAAACTCGTTAAAAGCTTTTTGCATAAGTTTATTATAACTTATAAAATTATATAAATTCCTGTTCTATTAAAAGAATTAAAAAAATTAAAAGAATATCTTTATTAAGTATTTCTTATATTTACATGTCTCATAAGAATACCACTTACGCAGCAAAAAATACTTCTTTGCTGAGTTCTTGTCCGAGATAGTTTACAACAAACAAGTAAATAACAATTACACAGAAGAGATGCGGTAATACCTCTGTTATATTATTTCCAAATGATGCAATCTGAAAAATTTTAACATACTTGTTTCTTTTATTTTTAAACTATAGAATTTTTTTATTCTTATTTACAAATATTATGTGCATAAAATAATCTCCATCATATAATCAATATTTAAATATTAAAGAAAAAATTTAAAAAGCTCTTCGGAACTATTCAGAACTAATTAATTCAGCATACAACGTTATTAGTTTATAATTAATAATTAAATGATTCATAATATGAAATAGACATATTAAAAATTAGCGATACATGTTTTCAGAAATATATTTTCATTGTTCTTAAATGTAACCCAAGATTTACTTGAAAAAAGTTGAGACTTAAACAAATTAATCCGACTATTATTAGACTGCACATCATTATATCTGATTGATTAACCAGAAATATCGATAGACTATAACAATAAAAATTAAAAAGAAAATTGTTTTATGAAAACAGATATGCATTACATGTATTTTTCACAGATATTCATTTCATCGCCTGTCGTTGGTTATTTATAGCGCAAATTATTCTTTTAGAGATAAAATTAATGTCTTTCGTGCTCATTTTTAATAAATTCATGTCTAGTGAATCCTCAATGCGATAGCTACAAGTAATATAAATATGCTAAATATAAATATATGCTATGTAATGTATATTTATATAACAATATATATTCCCTTAATATATTCCTTTTTAATTTTGCTTTTAAAATATTTAATTTCCCCAGATTATACTCCGAGCTGTAATGCTGTTTTCTCAGCTTTCATTTATATATATAATAATTTTGTACATTGCGTATATATGTTGAAAGAATATAATAAATATTGTTCCTATTACTATTAACATAACCACTCCTATACAGATAGCTAAGTTGATATGCAATAGGATAAGGTAGAAATATTTTTCTTCATCAACAAAGTATTCTATCGTTATCAGCAAAGTACGAGATTGAGACATATTAAATTACAAAACGACATCAAGGAAATTCGTCCAAAACTGGGCGATGATAAGTACGAATATAAGATATATTGCCAAAAATTAAATTAGATATTAGTTTATTAATATTTATTATTTATTAATAAAATAAAAATAAAGAATGAGAAAGAGGAAACAATCAAATCGGAAAAAGAAAAAAGACAACAAAAAGAGATAGTGAAATATGCATGCATTTTCGTCTGAAAATTTCACATATATATGAAATATATATTTTGAAATGCATAAATTATAAAAAACGGATAATTATATTTACAAAAGTACTGAAATAATTATCTGACTTATAAGCATAGCCGTATAACTATATTCTATCTTGTAACTATATTTGCTATCTGCAATAGAAACTTCGTTTTCATCTTCCAACTCATCATATATATTTTAAAATTGCGTCAGTAATTCTTTTATCTTGCAATAAAAAGATTTTATTCTTAATATCTTATATCTGATATATTTTATGAAAATGATATGTCATAATGATTTATTTGTTAGTAAATTTATTAATATGTTTTATTAACTTACTATATGGATATGAACATTGAATAAAACGTATTTTATCTCAATGGTGAAAGAAATGCAATACAAAAGATTTTAATAATAAGTTTCGAAGTAAATGTTGAAATTATAAATATTGTAAGCTATAATAATTTTTCTTTAAGATTTTCTTTAAAAATTTATTATTTTATGCAATTATGAAAGAATATTTTAAAATTATTATTTATTTATTTATTTTTTTATATGTAATAATCACGTAGAAATAAATGCTTAATTATAATAATTAAACAACAAAATATAATTAATTTAATATTTGCTATAAATAATAATACATAAATAATATTTTAATTATGGTAGTTATATATACAATACTATTATATGCATTTTCTAAATAGATAAATATTCATTTAATAAATATTCAATAATATATATTCAGTATATATTCAATAATATATATGCATACATTTTATATATTACTGAATATTCATTTAATGAATATTTATCTATTTAGAAAATGCATACAATAGTATTGTATTATATATATTAACATGCGTCTACCTTTATAATATCTTGAGATTATTGATTTCGTATATATCTAGTATTTCTAAATTTTTATATTATATTTTTATATTATTATATTCTTTTATAGAAATAATGTACATGACAGGACAGGAAAAACTTATCTATACATAAGATTAAAAAAAACCAATATTACTTTCTGAAAACAAGTTTGTAAGTACGAGAAAGTACAAAATTGTCTAAATAGGATACATACATACATATATATATATATATATATATATATATATGTAATATAAAAAGAAAAAAGACCGAAGAATTGTTGCGCGTCTAAGGCTTGTCGATTAGTCGAAGCATTGTATATGCGAACGTACCGCATATCGTCCGACAAAAGATAGCCGTGAAAACAACCGTTGATGCTCGAGAGTTTACGGGGTAACGTCTAGATTAGATGATAGTATGTAGTGATTAGTCGATAATTCTAAAACACAACAACTTTTTCGGGTACATAAAGGACGAGTTAGAGCGAAACGCTAGAGCGGCTAATCTTGCGAGAGACACTGCATTCTGGCAGAGAAGAATAGTGTTTTTTCTTGTTTTTTTTCAATCTGAGGTGTCGAAAACCCATCTTATCATTTCCATTCTTATAACATCCTATATATAACATACATTAATTCGTTTTATTAAAAAATTTTGAACTTGCAAAGCTTTTAAAGATTAAGACAATGCTGATTTGCAAATCAGCAATGACTGTGCCTGTGCTTCAGAACATTTTATAGCTGAAAATCTATAACTTACTTTATATTTGCTATAAATGTTCAATATTAGTATTGGACATCAGAACGCAGTCTTAATAACAGATGTTCATACAAGTTTATCCTTCATGATATTCCGCGTAATAAGAAATCAGCTTAAGTGAATTCCTAGGTTCGTATATTTGGAATGCATGAATTTGTTAATATAAATGAAATGCAGATAAACGAAGTTCTATTCTGTTTAAATAGTAAGATATTTCTTATAATATTATATATATTATATATGTATGTATTATATATGTTATATATATATATATATATATATATATATATATATATATATATATAATATATAAGTACGAGACGTTTGAAAGACTACTGTTAATTTTTAAATGAAAATGTTACAATTTCATATTTTTATTAATTAGTATTTCTTATATTGTACAATTTCATTCGCATAGATTTTTTATTTTATTAACAGTATTAAATATATTTGTGTTTTCCTTTGATTCAGCATTTTTTTACTCCGAATCTATCCTTGTTTTCTTTTTTACTTATATATATTCTTTTAATTTCATGATCGAATAAATGTATGTCTATCTAAATCCTGTACATACTGTCTTCTGAATTCTCACGTATGTTTTCACGATATTTGACGTTATTTTGTTTTCAAGAATCTCATGAAATAGTAACAATATTGTTAGATTTATCATTTACGCATAACGTAAAAATTTTTTCATTTAAAGATCTTTGAAATATATTCTTTTCAATCAACTATATTTTTAATATACTATTACTTCATTTTTGTTACGTTATCGCGTAGAATATATGACAGTAAAATAAGATACCGAAGTTTTTACAAGCTGCAATAAACATAATCTTTTAGAAAAGAGTATATGTATACCAATTTGTAAAATATAATATCTTGAATATATCATATTATCCATTTACCATAGCGAAACCTTCTATTGACGGAACGAATAGTCCACCAACATTCACGTTGAAATCTCTATATCCTTTCTGTAATAAAAATAATATTAATTTTTGTATATATACCGGAGCTGTATACCATTGAATCTTGTATCTAAAAAATAACATATAGTTGATGCATTAGCAATAAAAACAAAAATATGGAGATTAAGTAATAATTTAGAATGTAATAAAATAAATTATTCTATACACGGACAATATTAACACACATCTATGTCGTATGTAACAAGTTTGATATCAACATTTATATCTATCTATATATATATATATATATCTAAATTTATTAAAATGAAAGTCATCAAATGTTTGTTGTAAATTTTATTAACGAAATACTAATAAAAATTTAATAAAATCAAAATGATTACAGATAATCTATTGAATATAACAACAGATTAATAATAAAAATTGCTAAAATCTGTTTTTCCATTCATTTAATTGGAATACAATAAACAAATTTTGCTCGATTTCCATCATCAACTTGTTTTTGATAGAATTCATTAATAATTTTATAATATCATATCTGTCAATACAGATATGATATCTCAAAACTTAATATTTAATATTAAAATATTTAACATTTGAAATAAAGTCTGTTGCCAAACTGTTAGCAGATTTTGATGTTAGATAACTGCTAACATTTTGCTTACTCGTAATTCTATTTCATACGAATGCTTCTTACGCGGCAAAAAATACGCTTTTGCTATGATCCGTGAGATTTTGCCCGAGATAATTTGCGATAAATATATAGAAGACCATGAGAATTATATATAAAAAAGGCGGTATTATTTCCGTAGTATCATCTTTACTCATCATAACCTGAAAAATCTATGATATGAATTTTTATTTTTCGCAAGTATTTAATTTATTATGTTATGACATATAAATCTACAGATATATATGAAGTTGTTTCTTCATAATGAATTATGATAATTCCATAAAATATTAAAAATTATTTCAGAATTAATTAAATATATGTATCATTGAAAAATTAAATTTTTTAGTATTATAATATTAGCATTTATTAGTATTATATAATATCAAATATATATAAAAAGTAGAATTAAAAGCGTTTTCTAATTTGATGCAAAAGCCAATACTTACTCGAAATAAGTTGAGACTTAAAGAAACTACTCCAAATATTATTAAGAAGGACAACATTATTTCATATTTAGATACCAAAAATAACGATAACCTTTAATAATAAAATAAAGAATTATTATATATATAACAATAAATACTTTATTTAAATACCAACTTCATAGCTTGACAATGAATATTTACGGCATAAATTATCTTCTCGGATATCAATATTTCCTTATTCATATCACTATTTTGCAGCATATTAAATTTCATTGAATGTTCAATACGATATCTGCAAAAAGCATCACTTTTAGTCAATCTTTTGGAGTATCCATTCTCATCTCACACAATAAATATATACACGACATATATTTTTTATTTAATATTTATATTTAAGATTATGAATTTTAATTAGATTCAATATTTTTATGACCGCTTCTATTATACCTAGCAATCCTAAACATCCCGCAAATATGATGAAAAAATGAAATGAGTATTGTTCCTATTGCTATCACTGAAGCTGTGCCTAAGCAAATTGTTATGTTTATATGTAACATAACTAAATAGTAATATTTTTCTTGATCGATGAAGTATTCCATCATAATCAGAAAACGATGTAGTTCAGATCTATTTATCGGTAAAATAATGTCAAATATATCCAACCATAATTGAATGATGACAAGCGTGAATGTACCACATATAGCAAGTGCTAAAAAAGAAGTAAATAGAATATATATACAATTTAATACAATAGTAATAAAACATGTGTGTATTTTTCGTTATGGATTTTATATATGTTGAAAGGTCAATACAATTATGTAATAAAAATATTAAAATACTATCTCACATATAAGAAATATCGTAAAACGTTTCGCATTATGACCATATTTTCTCATAATAGCAATTTCATTTGCATCTTTTAATTGATCATATATATACTGAAGTTGCTTTAGTATTTCTTTAATCTGATAATGAAATCATTTCTTATGTTATCTGTGAAAATCTAAAGAAGATTGTTACATGTAACATAGATTTTAGATGTAAAAATTATTTCTCAATACATTTGTCAAATAATTTTTACTGAATCATGTCAACTTACTGTTTCGAATTCAGTGCCAAATGAAATATATTTTATCACAAAAATACTGAAAAAAAGCACAGTGGAAAGAACTTTAACAATGAGATCCAGAGTACATTTGGAAGTTAGAAATACTGTAAGCTGCAAATGATAAATTTATGTAAAATTAATTAAAGAATTTATTTCTTTAGATAGTAATGCAATATTATATCTCACAATTTTAATGATTTTATTATATATATAATAATTTAATTAAGAGAATATATATAATCCATTTACATAAATTTTATTTATTCATATTATATCAATTATATCATATATTTATTATACAAATTATATTAAATAAAGAAGTGTGAAATAATATTAAAAGTAATAAAATGTAACTAAATGTAATCAAGATAGATGTAAAAATGAATTGAAAGCTTAACAATTCAATATAATTTTCGTTGATAGCGAATTATTATAAGTTAACATAATGCAGCTATGTGATATTAACGCATAAATAATTATTGAAATATATTGTCTTACCTGAAATATAATAGAGCTTATCAGAATACTAGAGAAAAGAATAAACCGAAGTCAAACTAATTTYGTTTGTTTATATGGCCATAAGCCGATGATGAGTAAAAGAATTTTATTGATACTGAAATAATTATCCTCGAGACGAATCATTTTCTCAAGGAGCTTGGAATGCGTATGGTTGGAGAAACTGACGATAAGCATCACTTATCCCTTCTATTAGTTTCATCGATCGGTTAGATATTCAATGCAATTTCAGTAATAATCTTCTAATCTAATATAATGCAAACATACAATGATGTAAATCATAATGATAATATTATGAGATCAAAGTAACTATATTCTATCGATGTTTCTCAGATTAAATTTTACAATGATATTACCAATCAGAAAACAATTGTGATCTTTTCTTTGAAAAATTCGACATTATTTGTGAAATATAGATTTGGATAAATTATTATATAAAAGTATAACTTAAAAATTTATGAATATAGATTTATAAAATAAATCAGTTATTTATACTTTAACAAAAATGCTAAATGGGGAATTTATTGCTAATCTTGTAAAGTTGAGAAAGCACATAAAAAGTTGTGCGATAATAATATAAAAAATTGATTAAAATTATATATATTTAAAATATAAAACATGTGTAATGTTTAACTTAGAATATCGCAAAAATTTAATACATTAATTAATATTTTCTACTATATAATTTTAATCACAATAATTATCTGTTTATATATTGGCGAAATTTTTAAATGTATCATATATAAAATATAGGAATATTTTATTCTGGAACATAAAATATATTCTTGCTCCATTGTATACTCTATTATATTCTTATATCTATATTCTCTGTATTATTACTATATTATTTGATTCATCCTTATTTCATCATCGTGTAGAATATATAACAGTAAAATACGACATCCATGCTTTCATAAGCTATAATAGATAATATCATTCTTTGGTGTGTTGATTCTTAAGATATAACACGTTAAATATATTATACTAAATTCTGTTTTTCTCTACCATGGCAAAACCTTTTAATGATGGAATAAATAATCCACTGATATTCACTTTAAAATTCGTAGAACCTTTTTGTAACAGAAACAATATCAATGTCTGTATTCGTAAGGAAGCCATGTACCAGTCAATATTGTATCTAAAATGTAATAATAGATGAATAGATGAATCATTAACAATTTAAGAAAATAGTAGAATTTATCAATAAACTTTAGTATATGTTGCTTTGTTTTACGATCAGCATTATATTTTGAATGTAGAAGTTCTTTTTTATACACTTTTATCTTACAATAATATTTCTTACGCATTAATAAATGTATCTTTGCAATGATCCGTAAGATCTTGTCCGAGATAATTTGCAACGAATATATATAAAATAATGACAGCGATAATAAAAAGAAGCATCATTTCCACTTAAGATTAATTCTCAAGGATGTAATCTTGCAAATCTAAAATATGACTACTTTGTTTATAACAAATTCCTTACTTATATTTTAAACGTCTATATTCTAAACGTAAAGCATAAAATTGCTCTTTTAAACATATTAAATGATTAATTCGGAAAAGATCAATATATTATTCAAGATAAGTAAGTGTATTATCTAAGAAAAAAATTCTTCAATGCTAAGCTGTCAAATATCAGTCGTTTATTTATAAATTTAAATTTGTTTTTGAGTTCCGTCCAAATATAAAACTTTGAAATAAGTTGAGACTTAAACACTCCTAAGCACTCCAAATATTAATATGAAAATATATATTACTTCAAATCTGGATATCATATATATCAATAATCTTTGAAAAAACAAGATAAAGAATTATTATATTTACATACATATATTTATACATTTTCAATAGAGAGTTTCGCATAGATACTAACTTCATAGATCGACGATGAATATCTACAATATAGAATATCTTTTCGCATATTTTTAATATCCTTTCAAAGCTTCGTTTCTTGTGCTGAATTTTATTGAATGTTCGATACGATAGCTGGAAATAATGTATACATATTATGTTCATAGGTATATCAGTCAGCAAAAAATTCTTTTATCTGTATTATGATCAATTGACAAACTACCATTCTTACTTACACACTATTATATGTATTTAGACTGTATTATTCATATTATTTGATACAATAAGAATTGTGATTATAATATAAAATATTTATAAATATTTCTATTGTTATATTTCTACATACCTGGTAATACTAAATACTCTACAAACATGGTGATAGAATGCAATGAACATTCATCCTATTGTTAATGTTACAGTCATTCCTATACAAAATGCTGTTCTCATGTGCAGAATTAAATAGAAATATTTTTTTGGATCGATAAAATATTCTGTTATTATTGGTAAATGATATGCTTGAGATATATTTATTTGTTTGTCATTAAAATAACTTTAAGAATGTCCGACCACATTAGAGCAAGGAAACATAAATACATGCTAGCCACGGCGATTACTAATGAAAGAAATAGACTTCTTTAATATAATATAATAAAAGGTGATAACGTACTCGAGTATACATATATATACGTGATAACGAATATACGTGCATATATATGCATACACAAAATTTCTATTTTCAAAACTCTACAATGAAAGATCAAACGATATTAGAAAACTATTTTTATTTGTTAAAGCAATTGTAAAATATTTTGCATTTATTTGTCCGTAGTAGCAATTTCATTTTTATCTCTCGTTATATATATGTGCAAGTTGCGTCAACAATTCTCTTACCTGGCAATAAAAGATAATTTTTTATTATTTGTATGTTACACATGTATGAAGACATTAATATATATATATATATTACGTTTTATGTATATTAGCATTGCTATCAGGTTTTATGGACTTACTGATTTAACATCAATACCTAACGAGATGTCTTTTACTAAAAAAATACTGCAAATAAATAGAGTTGAAAGAATCTCAAGTATAAGATCCGGAATACAACTTGAAGTCAAAAATACTGTAAGCTATAAGCAATAATTCGACTTCTATTAGAGAAAATTTAATTCTTTATTTATTGATTTAAATAGTACATTATTAATTGTTCTCTCGAATATCTAATATCTAAATCATAAATGAATGTAATTATCTAACAATAAGATATATTTATCTTAAAGATTACAATACAGTGCAATAATATAAAGTGTATAATAATAACATGTAATATTGAAATATGATTAAAAATTTATATTAATATGGTGTAATACAATATAATATATAGCTATAATAAGATATGAAAATTATATTAATTTTGATAATATAATATAAATTATAATATATTGACTTGCATGATATTAATGTAAGGAGAGTAAGGTTTATCTATGTATGTGTGTGTATATTATACAAATAATATTAATAAAACATTGTTTTACCTGAAATACCGTAGCTGTTAAGAAAAAAAAAAAAAACCGAAATTGAGAACATTTTGATTGTTCATATGACCATAGGTCTACAACCACCAGAAGGATTCTTTTGAAACTGGAATATCGATTTTCAAGATGAGTCATGTTTTGATGAAGTTCGAAACATATGACTATAGAAAAAGCGAGAGTCATTTCCTTATCCTTTCAAATTTCTAACAATCAAATATTCCATCACAACTTTTTGGAATTTAAATCCCATCATTATTTTCTAATTTTATTTAATATTAATGTAATACTAATGTAATACTTTAATATTAAACAATACTATAATAGCAATACAAATAATATCATGAGATTGGGATACTTTTACATGTTACACTCTTATAAGAGACATATTAATAAGAGATAGAAGCTTTTGTTTGATGAAGAAATATATAGAATTCCATTTTATAAAACAACATAAGGATTATTTGCGCAAAAGATGGAAAAAAATATAGTCATTGTATTTATCGCAATAATCTTATATGTTCTTAGTATACATATTCATAAGTATTAATTTTAAAGAAAAGATTTTTTCAAATTTCAAATATGAATACAGTCTAGCTTATCAATAGCTATTTAAACGAATATATTATGTTTTATTCAAGATATCTGTATTTAATATATTTTTATCAAATTTTTTGTATTTATGTGCAACATGTATTTATACTAATTTTAAAAGATAAAATTTTATTACTATAGAATTTATTACAATCGAATGATTTCTCCCTTTTTTACTATATTGATGACAAAATATAACATAATCCTATAAATAATTTCATTTTTTAAGTTCTCGCTATGTATATCCTAATAGGAAATTGGAATTAAAAAACTGAAAGACCACAAAATGGTAAAAAATTAATTATTTAAAAATAGCTGAAATGAAAATATGATATCATGTGATTAAAAAAGAAGATTTGCGAAAACAATATAAAATGGAAAAGCAATATTAATTAAAGTTCATTATTATTACTGAAAGTAAAATGTATATATACATATATACATACTTACATAATACATATTATATACTGTCGAATTATTTATGTTTGCCAAAATATTTTTTTAAATTATATAACATAATTTCCATATCACTAATTTCGTAAACATCGTAAACATTTTATTAATTTCGTAAACATTAAAGTTTCTCTAATTTCATAATATAAATATAAACTCATACCATAAATAAAAAATAAAAAATAATATTTTACATCAATATTTTACATTAATATTCTAATATTCTGATATTTTTAAATTAATATACTAATAATATTCTATTATTAATTTCTAACTAGAAATTACAAAATTGTTTTATATATTGACAATAGTTATATATTGACATATTATCAACGGGCAAGATAAATACAATATAGATATATAGTTACGTAATTTATAATATTTAATATTACTATAGATTAATATAAATATACGTTATATAAATAATTATTTCTCTTTGCTTAAATTCGCTTTACTTCAATTTATTATTCTTGTTTTTCATCAATTTCGCTATTTATATTATTTGTATACAAAAATTTATATTTTAATCGTTTTTAAATGTCGAAATGTTATATTGACGATATACTTTGAAATTCTAATAAAATCTAGAACTGCTTTTTTGAGACATAGATACATTAATATATGTATCACATATTTAATACGTGACATGTTATTAAAGAAATCTGATTTGCAAAAATCAAAGTAGATTTAATTTATTATCATGCATGTAAATGTATGAATATATATTTTATTATATTATGTTATATAAAATATGTTATATTATAAAATATGTTATATTATTCCTTTAAATATATATATATATATATATATATATACATACGTATACATATAATCACTTTCTCTACATTATTTATATTTTTAATTATTTATTTTATTTTTAATTTATATTTTTAATATTTGCAATTTTATTTATTCATTTGATCATCATATGAAATGTATAATAATAAAATATGATATCGAAGTTTTCACAAGATGCAATAAATATTAATATTATAGGTTTATTTGATTTGAATCATATGATATAAATTTTAAATATATTTGAGAAGTGAATATATAGAAAAAGAAAGAATAATTCTCTGAATGATATATCATAGCAAAATATTTTGAAGATGAAACAAATAACCTACTAATCTAATATTCACGTTAAAATCTTTAGCGCTCCTTTGCAATAGGAACAATATTAATTTTTATATTCGCAAGTTATGTTATGTTACATATAATCAGTATTATATCTAAAAAAATTTGTTGAGATTGACAATTTTATTAAAAATAGGAGATATTAATATATGTAATTCTCAGCATACAGCTGCTTCTTTATGCAAATAAAAAATGTCTATTTTGAATGTTTATTTTATAAGAAGAATTCTTTTTAATATATTTCATGTATTTGTATTTTATTGAGAATGCTACTTATGCAGCACAAGAAACTTCTTTCCTATAATCCGTGAGTTCCGGTCCGAGATAATTTCCGATAAATGGATATAATACAATAATAATGATATAAAAAAAATGCGATATAATTTCTGTAATATTATCTCCAAATGATATCATCTCTAATCTAAAAAATCTAAGATACCTGTTTTTCTTTGTTTTTTAATTGCAATTAACTGTTATCATGTTGTTATTTGCGAACATTATACGCACAAAATTATTTTATTTTATTTCAATATTTAGTGCATTATTTTTATCTTTAGCGTCGTTATAATATATAAAATTATTTTTTATATATTATATATTAATATTTATTATATATCGAATATGTATTTTAAAAATATCAAGGATTTTTCAGGAATAGATTTAAGTCGTCAGATTTAATAAGAAATCCAGAACTTACTCGAAATAGATTGAGACTTAAACTAGTCACTCCGAATATTACGAGATAAAACGTAATTATTTGTAATTTGTTTACTTTAGAAAAATCGACAAGCTTTAAAGACGACAACAAAATATAAAATTATTATATATATATGTAATATAGAAGAAAGATGTTATATCTTTGTGAAGAAAAATAAAGAGTTTCTTTACTTATTGTTTTATCAATCTGAGGCGTGGAAAACCCATCATACTTAATATTTCTATCAGGATATGTATATATAGAAATATAAGAAATATATATCCCTACAAATTTTGGAGACTTAGCCGGGATCGATGCAATTGGATTGAGGAACCGCGAGTAAGGAGCAGTTTGAGAGTTGCGAGTTGCGAGTTGCGGGCTGCGAACTGCGGAATAAGAATTGCGAGTTGTGGGCTGCGAGCTGAGAGCTGACAAGTGAGAGTTGAGAATAGAGATAACCAAAAGCGGTGATGGAGTTGAGGGAGAGGTTAAGGAGATTGGATCTGTCCGGCACGGGTTACAAGAGTGCGTTGGTAACGCGTCTAAGTGAATTGCGATCCCGAGACGTACGAATAATCGAGATGGAATTCGAGATATTAAAACGAGAACTCGAATTATTGAAAATTCGTTCACCAATGACCAATTCCACACGTTGCACCAATCCTGTACCAGATACACAAGTTGAGTTGTGGGACAAGAAAGAAGAGATAGAGAGCGGTCCGAGAGGAGGAGCCACGGTCGCGACCGAAGAGGGACAAAGATGGCGAAAGCGGAGGGAGCGAGCAGAGAAAAGGGAGCTGCTTCAGTTGTGATCTGCCCAATCATGTTGGTGGGGACTGTCCGACGAGGACGCAGGGACCGGAATGTTTCAGGTGCGGTGGACGTGAACGCTTCGCGTCGGGACACGTTGGGCGGCCGAAAGTCGCGAGTGTCGTCGATGTTGTGTAAGGCACTCGTGAGGAATGCATAGGGGGATGTCGATTGGCAATCAGAGGATGGAGGCGCTTATCGATACCAGTCGATATTTATCTAATGCGTGCGGAGCAGTATATTAGAGTAGGTTCCCCAAAGTTAGAGGAAAAGATTCAATTTCGCAGCGTAGATTCAGGCGACAATGTAACCTTAGATATTATTCAGATTACAATAAATGCTGTAGAAGTTATCAATGCTTCGAAGTCTGTTTCGGAAGATAAAGAAGTTCGAGATGTGCCAGTCTGTTTAAATTCAGACAAAATAAATAATGTGAACGTGATGCATACACTAAATGCTGAGTATCAAGACACAACCGAGAATTTGATTACGAGCGTAAACCAGAGAAACACGTAAATTATGAATTGGAGGTATTAGCCATAGAAAAAGTGCAGCAGGATGACATTAATATCAAAAGAATTTTCGATCTTGCCGAGGCGCGAGAGATCGACGGATGTTTTGCGAGAGGCGGCATACCTTTCAGGGAAATAGATAATGATTTGCGGATTGTTGTACCTGTTTCCTTAAAACCTCAATTTATCCGACAGGCTCATGAGAGAGAAAAGCATTTTTCAGCTGCAGTAATAGGGACGTTATTGGATAAAGAGTGTCGGAATCCGAGAATTAGAAATAAAATTCTTTCTTAGAAAGAAAGTAAGCGTGGATTCAGTACAAAGCGAAAAAAGAAAAAGGCGTTGACTTATCACAAAAACGACTTGGCGCAAAGACCAGGACTGAAGCTAGCCAATAAGTACTTCGGTCCTTACAAAATTATTAAAGTCTTGCGTAATAATCGGTACGTTAGGAAAATGGGTGATCACGAGGGTCCATGGAAGACACCCGCTGCTGCCGATTATTAAAACCATGGGCAAATGAAATATATAATTCGTTGGGTGACAAAGAACCGTGTGAATTGGATATACAAGATAGTAATTGATAGATATCTGAGGCGGATATCAATGCAGGATGGCCGAGTATAGTATAGAAGAAAGGAATTATCGGTGGTGGCATATATCAAAGGCGTGTAATCAAAGAAATCGACGCGCATGAGCATGTTGTCCAGAACAAAGACAACCGCGAGAAAAACGCTATTGACGCCTGGAAGCTCGCGGGACAATGTGATTCATCCAGATAATATATAGCGATTAGCCGACAATTCTGAAATGTACCATTTTTGGGTATATAAAGGACAAGGGCAGCAAAGACGAGTCAGAGTGTAAGACAGTATGCGAGAGTGTGAGTCAGTATGCGAAAGATGAGACAGAGTGTCACAGTGTGTGATAGACAGTAGTCGAGTAGAATCGCGAAGCCTGTGGAGTCAGTTTAGTCTATCGAGATATCTTTGCGTTGATAGAAATATAATATATATATATATATATATTCCTATATATATTATGTATATGTTAGAATCACTTTGCAGGGATACCAACTCCATCGATTGCCGTTGGATATCTATAGCACAAATTATTCTTTTGAAGATAAGATTTACAATATTCGCCTTATTTTTTAATGTATCTATGTCTAATGAGTGTCCAACTGCAAATAATATGAATAAATAATCATATCAATCATAGATATATTAAACGATATAGACATACATATTTGACATACATATATAGATATATGACATACATATTTGCATAGCAATATAACTTTTATATATCTTCTTTTTTCACATTTGAATTATAATATTTATATACCTAGTAATTCTGAACATTCCGCATATATGTTAAAAGAATGTAATAAATATTGTACCTGTTGCTATCGTTACAATTACTGCTAACTGTAGAAACTGTAACATTTATGTATAGTAAAATGAGATAAGAATATTTCTTTTGAACCGAATGAAATATTCGGTTATCATAGGTAAACTATGAGACCGAGATGTATTAATTCGGAAAACACCATCAAAGATTTCCATCTAAAATTGGGTAATGATAAATACAACTATACTACATATGGCTAATACTAAAATGGATTTAAATATTAATATGTCAACATAATAAAAATAATAAGAACGGAAACAAAAAAGGAAGAAGAAGGAAGAAGAAAAGCACGAGATATAAGAGACAAGAATAGAGCTCTAGAAGAAAGGAAAGAAAAAAAGAGATAGAAAAAGAATACAAACTAAAAATAACTTTATGATATATATAAGGAGAGAAAGAGAAAGAAAGAGAGAAAGACGCATACACATTTCAGATATTTATGTATGTCTGAAATTTGGATGTGCATATAACAGAAAAAAAATAGTTATGTTTTATGACAAGCTGAGATAATTATCTTACTCGTAAATATAGTTGTATAACGTTTTATATTATAACTATATTTCTCTGCAATAGCAATTTCGTGTTTATCCTTCAATCCATATATATCCATACATATTAGAATTGCACCAATAACTTTTCTATCTTGCAATAGAAGGGTCTTTTTATATCTCTTTATATTTCTCAAAAATAATATTGTTACATATATGTATATGTACATAATATGATTTATTATAGTATTTTTATTGATATTTTATACATTAACTTACTATAGTCAATATTATATACATATATACATCAGACATCAATAATAACACGTATTTTATCTCAATAATGAAAAAAAATATACTTCAAAAGACTTTAATGATAAGATCTGAAGTTAACATTAAAGTTATGGATACTGTAATCTGCAATCATTTTATTTTGAAATTTTCTTAAGAAATTTATAATTTTACGCAATATTGTGTAAACAATTTGAAACTACTATTTATTTTCTTATTTATATTTTAATAATTGTAATCATTAAAAGGTATAATGTAATAATTATTATAATTAAAAAAGGTTTTTATTATCTTAATTAAATAATAAAATATAGTAAATTAAACATCTTTGATACAATAAAAATAATACTTTTATAATAATTTATAACAATCATTAATTAGATTCCATAATTATATAATAATTATATCGTAGCACAAAAATAATGTTTTATTAATTTTTTTACTTGGAATATAATAGTTTCCATCAAAATACTAAAGAAAAAATTAATTGAAACTAAGCGAATTTTATTCGTTCATAAGGCCATAAACCGATAACGAGTAAAAGAATTTTATTGAAATTGAAATAATGACTTTTAAGATTATCGTTTCTGCAAAAAGTTCAAAATGTATATGACTTTTAAAGATAAATACTGTTCTTGTCTTTCTTTTTCTATTGATTGATAGACGTACTATAATTTCTCTCATGTCAAGTAAAATTACAAAGCAATTTTCTTATTTATTATGATACGATATGATGTAAAATAAAACAAGATATTATTATAAGATTAGCACATATATATATTTCATTAACATTTCAAATAAATCCTAATAAATCTATAATTCATTCATCGAGCTTATGGAAGAATTTCCAGAATATCGCCTATTTTTATATAAAGCGTTCTTTGAAGAAATATTTTCCTTACAATTAAAAAAATATATTAACATATTCTATCGCAATTCTAAAATTTTTTATAACATACTATTTCATAAAATTTTGTTTTCACTAAATAATGTGCTTATTTTCCCAAATATAAAAATAAAATTCTTACCCGTTAATTTTTCATTAACTAATAATTCATCTTATTAAAACATTTACTTAAAATACTCTAATCAACATTATTTTTATACATTATATATATAGATTTTATATTTATATTTTATAATTAAATTAGAATTAATTCCAAAAGATACTTCATATTACTCTCATACGTTATGTGCTTTAAATGGAGAAAATTAAGTAATGTAATATTATAGAAATAGTTTTGTTTTATAAAATCTTATTACTTTTGTCATATATATTGTTTGCCAGAAATATAAATTTAAAATTTAATTAAATTAAAAATATACTTAATCCAAGATACTTTCTGATATTCATTTTATTTGAGATATCTAAATAATGTGAAATACATTAATATCTAAGGAAATAATATTTGTTGCTGAGAAAGCAAATTAAAATTTACTAAATTTTTATATTAACAATACTTATTCATTTTAGAGATATATAATAAAATATTCAATTCTAAAATATCTATTCTAAAATATCTGTTATAAAAAAATAGTATTCTTTAAAATAATCTTTATTATATAATTCTGGACGCTATCTTTTTACAATATTTCAAATATTTATTTAATTCATTAATATACAACAAATGTAATGACTTGTTCTTTTGTAATATAGGCACATAAATATATGTATGCATACGTATAGATATGTATGCATTATTATTTCTTATCATCATTTACATTTTCAATATATTATTATTATTTTCATTCTTATTATCGTGTTGAATATATAACAATAAAATAAGATACTGAAGTTTTTACGAGCTGTAATAAATATGATTACTTGCGGATTAAAAATATATTTAGAATATACTCTATTATATTTTTCTTTACCGTGGCGAAATCTTCTAAAGATGGAACAAACAGTCGACCAACATTAACAGTAAAATCTCTAACATTTTTTTGTAAGAGCAATAATATTATATTCTGTATTCGTATAGGAGTTATATACTATTTAATATTATATCTAACAAATTTATATACAGTAACAATTAAAACATTAGCAAAAAAAAGTAGAAAAGTTTGTTATTGATGTTCATAATACGCTTCTTTGATACATGAAGAATATAAATTTCAGTTTTATGTATTAATTTTTTGTAATTAGATTTCACACATATTTGTATGTCAAAAGAATGTCTCTTACGCAGTAAATAGTATTTCTCTGTTATAATCCGTGAGTTTTTGTCCGAGAAATTTGCAATGAACATATATAAAATAATAGCACTTGCGTAGAAAAGGTGTAGTATTATATCTGTAATACTATTTCCGAACGATGTAACTGAAAAATCTGAGACAACTTTTTCATTTTTGAATAATTGATTGTCTATAAATATATTTACAAGTGTCAAATATAAAGTATTTTATATAATATAATTTCATTTCATATAATAATAAAAGAAAGCTAAAAGATAATTTAAGAGTTGACAAAAAATTGGCTGATGCATACACTTTTCATAATCAACCTTTATCTTTAATATCAAACATACATATTAAATCATAGTGAAACACACATATATATTTTTCCACAAATATATTTAATTTGTTATCATATGTAATGAGAAATCCAAGACTAACTCAAAATAAA
Organism: Eciton burchellii; assembly: GCA_020341155.1. NCBI lineage: Eukaryota > Metazoa > Arthropoda > Insecta > Hymenoptera > Formicidae > Eciton > Eciton burchellii. The sequence goes on along the minus strand of JAHMML010000037.1, from coordinate 91,504 downwards.
TTGTGGCTTAAGCTAGTCATTCCGCATATTATTAGACAAGACGTCATTATTTCTAATTTATTGATCAGAAATATCGACAGGCTTTAAAGAAAAAACAAAACAGAGAATTATTATAAGAATTATAAAAATTGCAAGCATTTTCAATACTAACTTCATCGCTTGCCGTTGAATATCTAAAGTTGCAAATTATTCTTCTGCAGACAAGATTTGCCCTTCGCGTTACTTTATAATGTATCCATGTTTAGTGAATGTTCAAGGCGATAACTATAACATAAATATCTCATAATCATGAATATATTAAAACTGGATATGCACATGTATAATAACATATACTCGTTATATACGTTCCTAAATTCATTTATAAATCTTGAATAAACATTCTGAATATTACTTTTTCGGTTTATATTTTTATTTTTATATCTTGCAATTTTGAACATCCTACATATGTGTTGAATGAATGTAAGAAACGCTGTTCCTATTGCTAAAGTTACAATTAATTGTACACAAATTGAAACGTTTGTCCATAATAGAATAAAATAGAAATACTTTTCTTGGTCAACAAAATATTCTGTCATTATTGGCATAATACGAGATCGAGATACATTCATTTGCAAAACGATGTCAAGGATTTCCGTCCAAAATTGGGCAATGATAAGTATAAATATAATACACATTCCAAATACTGGATAAGGCAATGAAGTAGAAAAAAGATAGAAAGCGATAATGAAAAAAAGAATGGAAACATAGTTTTATGACATACATATATGTAGCGAGAGATATAAATGTTGATACGTTTTACATGAAAAGTTCACATAGATATTAAGTAAATGATAATTTCGGTAAGTATAAATTAGGAAAAATAAATGACCATGCTTATAAAAATATTAAAATAATTATCTTACTTGTAAGTACAGCAGTATAACGTCTTGCATTATAATTGTATTTTTCTGCGATAGCAATTTCATTTTTATCTTTCAGCTCATCATGTATATTTTGGAATTGCGCTAGTAATTCCTTTATCTTACAATACAATAATTTTTTGTAATCGTCTTCATATATTATACGAAAATGATATTGCGGTATTTCGTAATAACGTATGTAGTATCACTCTGATGTTTCACATATCAACTTACTATATTGATATCGATACTGAATAACAGATATTTTATCTCAATAGTAGTGAACAAACACGCACTACTAAGGACTTTAATGAGAAGATCCAAAGTGAAAGTCGAAGATACAAATACTGTAAGCTGCAATAATTTTACCACAGAATAATTTTTAAATTATTTTTCTTAATTTTGCGCATGTTCTTTCAAACTATTATTTATTTTTTATATATGTAATAATTAAAAGAAGAAAGTGTTAAATTACAAAAATTGAGCAATCGTTCGAAACTAATTCAATATAATGTAATATAATATAAATAATATTTATTATTATAACAATTGTAACATCATGCAAATAATTTTCTGTTAGAAACTTCTTTACTTGAAATATAATAGCTTCCATTAAAATAACAGAGAAGAAAATATATTGAAATCTAGCAAATTTTGTTCGTTCATAAGGCCATAAACCGATGGCAAGTAAAAGAATTCTGTTGAGATTGAAATGGTGATCTTCAGAAGAGACCATTTCTTAACCGTAGACCGTAAAGTTCAAACTATGTATTACTTCGGAAGTGAAACAAAGTCGGCTACTCCTCCTTTTCTTTTTTTTATTGATCGATAAATGTATCATAATTTCCCCGGTCCATTATAAAATTGCAAAACAATTTCCTAATTTATTGCAATACGTTATGATGAAAACAGAAACAAATATTACTGAGAGATTAAAACATATTTATTTTACTAATATCTCAAAATTTACAGTACAATCATCGATGAAGAAATTTGCAGAGCATCGTTTTATTTTATAAAAGATATTTTTTTTCTAACGAAATATTTGCTTTAAAATTAAATTTATCTTAAAAATATGAACGTCTTACTATAATAATTTTGATATTTTTATTCTAATATATTATTCCATAAGATACGCTGTGTTCTTAAAAACAATGTACCGATCTTTCCAAATGTAACTTTTGGAAATATAACTTTTATTCATTGATTTATCGCTAACAAGTAGTTAAATGTTATTAAGACACTCAATATAGTTTAATCTAGATTATTTTTATACATACATTTTGTAGATTTGATACAAATCTTAATTCAAACTGTTTTTATATCTTTTACTAACTTTTTACTAGCTGCTAATATGAGAAAGTGATATCATTTGTTTGTTAATCTTACGTGTTATAGATAGATAAGACGCCAATGGCAATACCATAGAATACAAGAGAATATAATTCCGTTTTATGATAAGTTATGTTACTTACTGCTCGTTAGGAAATATATTTTTAAATAATTAATTAAAATTAAAGTGAACTCGTCAATCTAACATACTTTCTGACATCTATTCTTGATGTTAAGGTATTTTAATGATTTAAAATGTATGAATATGAATAAAATTTCTTGCTGAAAAAGCAAATGAAAATTAACTAAATTTCTATATTATTAATACGTATACTTTTTTGGGGTTTAAAATAAAAGATTCAATTCTAAAATATTTTAGAAATCATTCTTTATGATGGTGTTCATTATGTAATTTTGGACATAGTCTTTTTACTACATTTGAAATAACGATTCAGTTTATATACGATATAAGACAAATATAATAACTTTTTATTTTCTAATATAAAACACAGAAATATATACAGGCTTATACACATATACAGATTATTGTTTCTCATCATTTATATTGTTACGATATTATTATTATGTTCATGTTTATTATTGCGTCGAATGTTTAACAGTAAAATAAAATGCCGAAGTTTACGAGCTGTAATATATATGATTCCTTATTACTTGCGGAAGAAAGATATATTAAAAATATACTCTATTGTATTTTTTTTACCGTAGCGAAACCTTCTAAAGACGGAAGAAATAATCGACTAATACTAACTGTAAAATCTCTAACATTTCTTTGTAATAGGAACAGTATCATTTTTTGTATTCGTATAGGAGTTATGTACCATTTAATATTGTATCTAAAGGATTCATGAATATTAACAGTTAAATTTTAACAAAGTCAAAATGTGTTACTGATGTTCATAATATCTTTTATTTGTTACATGAATAATATAAATTTCTGTTGTATGTAACAACTTTTGTAATTAAATTTCGTAACTATTTGCCATAGAAATGTCTCTTACGTAGCAAGAAATATTTCTTTGTTATGATCCGTGAGTTCTTGTCCGAGATAATTAGCAATAAAGATGTATAAAATAATCATAGTTGCAGCGAAAGAATGAAAACTGTTCTCAAAGGATATATTCTGAAAAATCTAAGATACTTCTTTTCATTTTTGAACAATTCATTACTTATAATCATACTTAAGAGCATCATATACTCGAAATTGCTCGTACAATCCATATTGTGGCAAAAGTCAAGAATTAGTTTAAAGATTGATTAAAGATTAACTCACACATATGATATAATAATTAACTGTTGTTTTATTGTTTTTATTAAAGAGTATTAAAGACATATTAAAAAATAGCATAATAATAAAATATTTATTCAAAAATGGATTTAGGTTGTTGCCGTATTTAATGAAAAACATAAAACTTACTCGAAACAGATTGAGACTCAAACTAAGCACTCCGAATATTATTAGGCAAGACATCATTATTTTTAATTTATTGACCAGAAATACCGACAGGCTTTAAAGATGAAAACGAGGCAAAAATTATTAGAAAAATATTTATGCATTAGAAACATTTTACAAGAATACCAACTTCATCGCTTGCCGTTGAATATCTATAGTGCAAATTATTCTTCTAGACATTGTATTGTAGGTAATTTCTATCCTGGTGGAATTGTTAAATATGATGGGTTTTCGACGCCTGAGATTGATAGAACAATAAATAAAGGAACTCTTCATTCCTCTTCGCAAAGATATAACATCTCTCGATAAACTAGGTGATTCTAGTTTGCTGTTCGCAACAATTACTCGACTACTGTCTGTCACACACTGCCTCGTCTTTGCTGCCCTCGTCCTTTATATACTCAAAAATGATGCTAGATTTCAGAATTGTCGGCTAATCGCTACACATCATCTGTGTGAATCACGTCGTCCCGCGAGCTTCCGGGCATCAACAGTTTTCCCGCAGTTGTCTTTGTTTTTGTCACAACACACGCATGTGCGCATCGGCTTCTTTGATTACAAGCTTTTGATATATGCCGCCGATAATTCCTTTCTTCTATATTATACTCGGTCATCTTGCATTGATATCTGCCCCGAATATCAATTATTATCTTGCAACTTCATGTCACACAATTCTTCGTCATTCAACGAATTGTCTATCTCTCTCACCCATGGTTTTACATAATCGGCAGCAGTAGATGTTTCCCATGGACCCTCGTGATGACTTATTTTCTTATTTTTCTTATTAATATACCGATTATTATGCAAAACTTTAATAATTTTGTAAGGACCGAGGCACTTATTGGTCAGCTTCAGTCCTGGCCCTTGCTGCGTACGCTTGATCGTCATTAAATCGTTTTCGCGATAAGTCAGCGTCCTTTTCCACTTTCTGTTGAATCCGCGCCTATTTTCCTCCTGAATTTACGCGATATTCTCCTTCGCATGGTCTCTAATTTCGTCGCGATCTTCTTGAAATTCAGAGATCCATTCTTTCTCTAATAATTCGCGAATTTCATAATTATCTCGCAATCGCACTCGAGTTCCAAATAACACAAATGGAGACGTGCCCAATCTTCTATGCAGCATTGTATTAATGCATTGTTGCGCCAAATCTAAGTGTTTATACAACTCTCCTCGCACCGGATCCGCAAAGATCTTGCGGATCTCCACTTAGTTAACAAAAGAATCAGCGTGCGGTTTACTCTTCTCTACTTGACTGTTAGCTCTTGGTATTTCGGTCGTGATAAGTACATACTCGATATTTTGCTTTTTACAATAATTTTGAAAATCATTTGAAATAAATGCGGCGCTTCGGTTCAAAATTATACGACGTAGATTCCCGAAAATAATCAACTGTTTCTTTAGAATTCTCAACAATTCCATCGCATTTGTGATTTTCGTTGCGTACCACGCAAACTTGGAAAACGCATCGACAATGAGGAATATGTGGTTATAGCTCTTCTTAGTAGAGGGGAGCGGTCCTAAGTTCGATATGATCAGTATCGAACGGTACTTCTCTCTTCGAAATTGGATTCAGAAATCCTTCCTACCCTGTTTTTTTTTCAGTTATTATGCAAGGAACGCAATTTCTAACTTTCTGAATGTTTTCTCTAATATTCGGAATCCAGTGCACTTGATTTAATGCTTTTGTTTCTGTGACCGGAAAATGCCCTCTTTCATGTGCTTGCCGGATGACTTGGAATCTTAACAAAGCAGGCACAACAATTCGCAGATCGTCGTCTATCTCCTCGAAAAATATGCCGCCCCTCATAACATATCCGTCGATCTTCCATGCTAATAAGATCAGAGATTCTTACAACGTCAACATCATCTTATTGTGCTTTCTCTATTCGCGTCAACAGACATTAGAGGTATCTACTAACATACATCGTAGCGAATAACGGCTCAATGCATCGACGTGTGTCATGCTTTTACCCAGCCGATGCTCGATTGTATAACTAAACTTATCTAGCAATAAAGCCTACCGCGCCACACAAATCTTTCTTATTCGTTGTGGCCGTGAATGCGCGACAATCAGTAACAATTTTGAATGGTATGTCTAACAAATAAATTCGGAATTTCTTAAGGGTTTTTACAATAGCTAATACTTCCAGTTCGTAACTGGTGTATCTCTCTTCCGCGGGCGTAGTCTTTCCACTGTAATAATAGATTGGATGCATCGCGTTGTCGCCTGTGCTTCTCTGCAAGAATATCGCGCTATATCTATGCACTGATGTATCCATGTGCAGCTCAATCTGTGCACTGACCTCATATAAATTTAGAATCGGATTGTCGCAAAGAATTTCCTTTAAACGCCCAAATGATTCTCTTTCTCTCTCGTCAAACTCGAACTTTGTCTCTATCCTTAGCAAATTAGTCAACGAACGCGCGATGATAGAATACTGGGAGACAAATTTCATGAAGTATCTGCTAAAAAAAGAACAGATCAGTAGAACTTAGGTCGAAAATTAACATAGAATGCCCGGAGAACGATCCATAAGCTTGCAGAGTAGATTTTTAGAAAAGATAAACGGGAATAGCATTGAGGCAGGAGATGAAGTCAAGTCTGGGTGAAAATAAAAGCCAACATAATTAATAGCATCATAGAAGCTATTGGCATCAAGAAGGTGAACATGAATAGAAACTAGCCATGGTTTAAAACTCAAGCCATAGTTTCATCAAACCATAATTTACCCAAGAGGTAAAGATCTTAACCCGGGAAAAAAGGAAAATTTATCTAAGGTACAGAAACGCTAAATTCATGTAGGAATTTAAGAGATACGAATTTAAGAGATAAGGAGGTAAGAAACAGAGTCAAACAAAGCATAAAAGATTTGAAAAAAGGATACGGGGAAAAGTATAGTGATATGGAATATGATTTATATAGAGATTTGAAGATATGGAAAATGCTAGAAAGAAGCCAATTAATGAAGAGGTGCAAATAAACGCGATAATATCAGAATCGTGGACTATATACTTTCGAAATCTGTATCAGGGCTATAGCCAAGACATGAAACAGTTTGAAACCAGATTCCAACAGAACAATGATGAAAAATGAATATCATGAGACATAACTCTGAGAGATGTGAAAGAAGCGATGGAGAACTCAAAGAACAGAAAAGCAGTTGGCTTGAATGGCATCAAACGAAATATTAAAACACGAAAGACCAAACATCCAAAAGGAGATCGCAATTCTTTTCGGGAAAATTATAAATGCAGAAATAATATCACAGGAATAGGAAACATTTATTACGCTACCAATATTTAAGAAAGGATAAAAAAAGAACCAAACAATTGAGAAGAATAACATAGTTCAACTCTATCTTGAAAATATTTACGAAGATCCTAGTCGGGAAAATAATAAATGCATTCAACGTACAAGAAGAACAACAAGGCTTCCGACATAATCGATCGACACAGATGTCATATATATCTTAGAACAATTTATAAAGCAAGATAAAGCAATAGAGTTCAATAAGCCACTGTTCCCGTGTTTTGTCGATCTTAAACAGGCTTTTAACAAAGTACGTCTGGGAGACGTACTAAAATCCATGAAAGGGCATAATATCTATGAGAAGTAAATGAAGATTGTTGCTGAACAAAAACAATACCACAAGAATAAAAGGTGGAAACACCTTGACCGAAACTGTACCAATAATTACAAGTATACGTCCAGGAAATAGTTCTAATCCTTTTAAGCTTGTAATAAACGAGATAATAAAGACCGTGAAAGATATAAACCGGATATCGCATGGGAAAGAACGCAATATAAATACTATGCTACGTGAATGATGCAACACTATTCGCAGAAAGTGAAAATAATCTCTAGAGACTTCTACATGGATTCGTAACCATGATATTGATATTTAATATGAATATATCCATTGTAAAGACACAAACTATGGTGATAGCCAAAAAATCAATCGGATGTAAGTTAGTAGTTAGAATTACCCAGCAGATTATGAAATACAATTATCTAGACACAATAACATTTAGTAACAGAGACCTGGTAGGAGAGATCCGTACACAAGTCAATAATGAAAATGGGATACTTGAAAGACATTATATATGAAAGAACTAATGATTAAAAGCAAAGTGAGAATATGTAAAGGCCAATACTGACATACGCAGCGGAAACGAGAGTCGAAATATCTAAGACAGAAAGAATCCTAAGAAAGAGGACACTAAAAACAATCAGAAGAGTTAACTTGAGTTAAGATAGAATAAGAAGCGAGCAAATAAGACAGAATTGTAGTATTCAGGATATAGTAAGATGGATTAGAACAAGGCAGCGATGTTGAAGAGATCATGTAGACAGAATGGAATCAAGAAGACTAGCAAAATAGGCTGAAACAGAGAAACCACAGAGTTGTTGGGAAGACTGCTAAAAAGATACGAATGTTGGACATTGGGGTCAACGTAGAGAAGATGCAGACACAAATAAGACTCGTTGCATTAAGTAGAAGAAGTAGAAGAATAAGAAGAAGAAGAAGAAGAAGTAATTTTCATCATTTATATCATTATGTGTAGATTATTTTTTACAAATTATTTCAATTTTTGCATATATCTAACTTGTAAATAACTATTATTAACTTATCTAATAATTATCTACTAATTTTAATATTATTATGTATGTAATAAAATATACACAATAACATATATGTGATTATCATAATCTGTGATTTCCTGCGGTTTTGTTAGCCAGAAATAAGTATATATAAGTATATATAATTAAAAATAAAAATGGTAATACTAGTTTTTCAATACATCCAGAAGTCATGCCTTCCAAAACCTAAGACAAAAATTTCGAATTAATTTTTTCCTTCTTTTATATAATTATATTTCATAATTAAATTTAAATTTTCTAAATCACTAAATTGTCTAAAAAATTATTTAACAATTCCAAATATTTTTTATAAACTTTATTATATTAATATTATTTCAATTCGGTAGTATTATTATAAAGACAAAGTTCCGTATATTCCTTGATTATATTATAAAATTATGTTATAAAATATTGCATACTTCATCCGAAAATATATTTTAGGAAGAAAATTTACACGGAATGAAATGAAATTCATGGAGATCACCGCAATATCAAAGAAATATTATGTATGAAAAGTACACATCACATAATTCACAAACCTGTGAACAAATTTAAAGTTTCATTGATATTGTAGAAGTTATATATGTAATGCATATATATTGCAAAATAAATTATTTATACAATGTAGCAATTAATTTGCGAAAAATATAATCCTTAAAACATGGATATTTGCTGCTGTTCAATGCGCATAAAAACCTATTTATCTATAATCACAATTAAATAATTATTTATAGATCAAATGTAAATCAATGTAGTTTTTGAAGAAAACTACAGTTACAGACTTCTTACGTAAAGACATATTTCATGTATTAAAATATAGTTAATATTTGTTATTCATAAATATCTCATAGCCTTGCATACGCATAGCGACTGCATAAATTACCCTCATATAAGTTAAATTTGTGTTTGCATTATATTATTATATATGTTTTATATTATTATTTGATAGATCAATGCTTAATATCGTTTTATACAATAACTATAAATAAATGTATAGTATAATTTTACATCATAATTCAAATTTATAAAACAGATTGCTGCGCTCGCCAAGATAGCGCATTTGCTATCTGCTATGAACAAATAAAAACAATGCTTTTATACGAACATTATAAAAAATTGTTTTAATTTTTTACCTAGCAATCATGAACATTCCACACACATGTTGAAGATGTAGCATATTTATTCCTACTATAATAATAATTCCTATACAACTAGCTACTTTCTTGTGTATCAGAATTAAATAAAATATATGTATAGGTGATTTTTCATATACATATCAATGACTGAAAATAATTTTTAATCCTCAAGAAAACAAAAAATGCAAATAATATAATTTTTAGGTTATTAAAATATATTTTTAAAATATTTTTTAGTTCTTGAAGGTATAAAATCATTTCGGAGAAAAGAAAAAATATCTTTCGGTTTATTTTTTTAAGTTTCATTTAAAAAGAAAAATTTTTAATTTTACATTACATTATTTTATATTATTTTATCATTATATTATTTATAATTATTTGGGTTTAAGTAAAAAGATATATATTCAAAGAACAATTCAAGACATCTTTTTCAAAAGAATGATCCTGCTAGTAAGTACTTCAATATTACGTCTTGTTATATCTCAATATTTTTGCACAATAGCGATTCCATTTTTATCTTTTAATTCATTGTAGATTTATTGCAGTTATTCTAGTATGCTTTATCTATCATTTTAATCATTTTTTATGTATAAAATATTTTATGATATATGATAACAAAATTTTTATTTGTACAACATGTTTATTTGAGGAAATGAAATTTATAAATTATTTCCTTACAACATCCATGTTAAAGTAATATGAATTGAACGTTATCATGATGAAAATGAAGAAACATGCAATAAATATCTCAATAATAAGATCTACAGAGCATTCCGCAGTTATAAATACCATAAAATATAAGAAACGATTTTATTGTTTTATTTAAGAAGAGAACGCATATCCTTACATGTCCCATAATAAATAAAAATTCGATAATCATTTTTTTCTAAATAATTTTCGAAATATATAAAAAGATATCATTATTAAATACAATTATATATAATAATTCCATCATAATTTATCAACTATTTTATTTTAATATAATATAATGATCTAAATATCACTTAAATATAAATATATAAGATAATAACAAATAATAATATATAAATCATAAACAATATTTAGAAAATTATAAATAATGCATAGATAACATTATAGATGTTCTAATAACTAAACCATTTTGTTATGGATTATCCACTAAATATAAAGTTTACTTAGCTATAAACCTACTCAAACCACTGAAGTATTCTCACGCATGATGGATTTAGTAAAATTAGAAAGGATAATCCAAGAGAGAGAGAGACCTTTCTGAGAAGCAATCGCTAACCATTATACTAATACTAAACCGAAGATTCTTCTACACAATATGTTAATGTAGACAAAACCGAGTTCCTAACAACCAATCAAACGCCATTTTTGAATAGGAAGTGGTGCCAATATTATAAAGGTGCGATATGGTCATGATATTGAAGAATATTAGAAACGATAACGAAACAACTCATACAATCCATTAGGAAACTTATCCGGTCCCTCGAGAAAACTGGACGAATCGCCAACAGGATCTCAAACAATAGACTATCCGGCGCTTACAACACGTTACAACCCACGTTATAACCCACAGAATCGTAACATTAAATCCTGGTACCTTTATACACGTTTCATCCATAATGATTTTTGCCGAAGGTCTATCCTATGAGACCATGTTTCTAGTAGACATGGGCATGGAAATAAATGTTATTAAAAAACGAAATTTACACTCTAGTATAAAAATCAATACCAATAACATCATATGCTGAAATTACTGAAGGGAAAAAGGATTGGCTCGACCAAAATTAATTATTGCAAACATGAAATCCAGTTGCATGTCGTCAAAGATGACTCTCCAATAGTACAAGAAGAAATCTGAGGAGTTGTTTCTGTACGACAGATTAATTTAATTAATTATCTCACACAATCTATTTATCGGCAAGGAATAACGATTCTCTTTGCTTCTTATAAAATAATCACAATACCGGCTAGAACGCGCACTATTTTATCTATTCGCGTGCGGATAGATTCCCAAGTAACTAAAGATTACGTTCCATTCGTCTTTATGACTATTTAGGAAAGGCTTACACATAAAAAAGGTAGAGCGTATATCGGTATTATAAACGAGAGAAGGATCTTATGATCGCGGTACCGAGTGTCGAACTTCAAGAAATAGAATTTCACTCGACATCCGGGAATCATCCTAACATTAAGTGCCCACTTTCCCCGCAATTCCAAGATATAGAAAATGCTAAAAAAATCATAAGTCATCAATCACCTTTAGAATATAAAACAATAGACTTAAGTTCTTCCGATTACCGGTCTCCCTCGTGTTTTTCGCACTAGCAAGGTTTTCTAGAAATCCGAAAGGATTTTTCGACCTTCAAGACTCAAACAGCTAGTCCAAGTGATATCTCTCGGGAAGATTCCTGTATCGAACAAATAATAACCCTTTTAAGGTCTGAACATTTAAATAAAAAAGGAAAGAAACATATAGGTCTATATATTAATAACCAAAATCTTTTCCATTTACCTAATGATGCGTTTATTTGGCATCGCTGCCACAAATTATAAAATAATGACGATGAACGAGCGATCGATCAAACAATATCGTTTCCCACTTATACATAAAGGTGAAATCAATAAACAAATCCAGGATCTTTTAGATAAAATCTTTTAGATAAAAATATTATTAGACTATTTGATTCTCCATATAGTTCATACCTTGTGGATAGTACCCAAAAAATTCGATGGATTTGATAGATTCGATGGATAATAAACGCTGATATATGATTATAAGACACTACATAAGACATTATTAGACATTGATTATAAGACACTAAATGAACAAATAAGGCGACACCTATCCATTACCTAACATTATCAAAATTCTAGACCAACTAAGAAGTGAAAAATATTTTAGTATATTTGATTTATCATTTGGCTTTCATCAAATACCGATGCACGTGTCTGACGCGCCAAAGACAACACCTTACGGACATTACGAATTTAACCGCATCTCATTCAAATTAAAAAATACTCCAGCGACTCAAATGTTCCAAAGACAAAATGGATCAAGATCCATCCGGCTCTTAAGGTAATGAACTATTTGTTTATCTTGATGATATTGTTATATATGCAAGTTTTCTTAAGGAATACGATAATAAATTAGCAAACAAACTTAGTAAAGCCAAATTACAGTTACATCCAGACAAATGCAAATTTTTAAGAACTATTTTTATAAGTAAGATATTTAGGATACGTAATGAACGAAAACAGTCTGAAATCAGATCCAAAAAAATTCAAGTAATTGCAGAATTTCCCGCACTATAGAATACTAAGAAGATTAAACAATTTCTCGGTTTAGCCGAATACTACTAATGATTTATTTTTCTAAGATAGCACAATCTTTTATTAAATTACTAAAAAAGAGTATAAAATTTGCTTGGCAAAAAAATCAAATTCAAGCATTTTCGCAATAACGAGATTTCTAATGCTCTAAACTTATTTTATAACCAGATTTTATTGAATTCTATATCCAGATTTTATTGAACGTTCATACTTACAATCGATCCTATTCCGGTTATGTAATAGGAGATATCTTAAGTCAAGGCAAAATAGGCCAAGATTTAGCAATCGCATACACCTCACACCTTTTAAATTCAGCCGAACAAAATTATTCGATTATTGAAAAAGAATTACTTGTAATTTACTGTATCAATCATTTCCGATCATATCTTTACAGACATAAATTAGCTAGTAGCAGACCATCAACCATTAAAACGATTTCATTCGATACAGAATTCTGCATCGAGACTCGTTTGATGGTGGTTAAAATGCCGATTATATATATGAAATTGTTTATAAAGCCGGGAAATATAAAAACATAGATAAATACAAAAACATAGATGCGCTGTCGAGAAATCTAATTTCTCAATTAGTATTCCCTCTCTTTATTTTTCAAGTAACAAATGCTAACAGCTCCTGCAAACCAGTTTCAAATAACCAAATTCCTGGAGATCCTACACCAGTAGACGAATTGTGCAGCAACAAAGAAGGATTGTTTAATAAAATAATTTCTTCCAAAGAAATATCAGACAAAGCGGATACCGCGAACGATAGTGACACCGAATAGGATGATATGCCCGAATCGACAAATGAATCACGAAAAACAAATGAAGCAAATCTTGTAGAGATACGAGAAAGTTTCATTAACTGAAAAGACAACCTGGTTTTTTTAACTAGCAGGGATACCTATGCGACAGTGGAGCACGGATATTAAAGGAAAATGATCAACTTCCCAAAGTAGAGGATACTATCATTGGATAAGCAAAATTAACTAATTGCATTACAGATAATGTTTTGCTTTTCATACAACTAGAAAGTTTAAAAGAAACTTTACGGTCCTTACTCAACGTTATCATGGAGTTAGGACTTGGAGTTAAAAACTGTTTTTACATCAAGGGACAATGTAAACTCCAGCCCATAGAGAATTATACAAAAATATTTGCAGAAAATCTTCACGAATTCATTGACTAATATACTTGTATACTGCAATCAGATCATTATATCACCTAAATCGAAAAAAAGAACATAGTAACACAAAATCATTCTACTGCAATAGGAGATATAACTAAAACCTTAAAAAGAATAGAAAATGGATATTCTCCGTATGGCCCCACATGAAACAAGACATACAAAACTTCATCAAAAACTGTAAAGATTGCTAATTAGGAAAGCTAATATCTGTAAAAATACGATGATATTAACTCTAGGCGTTGCTTTTGATAAAATAGTTATGGACTATTGACGACAAAAGCAGGACACAATTACATCCTTATTATCCACGTCACAAAGTACTATCCAAGATTTCATCATGAAGTTTCTTATTACTATTCCCCTCGAAGAAATCACAGCCATTCATGTTGCCGACGCGTTTATTAAAAACTTTATATGTATACTAGGTCTATCCCGAGTCATGTTAACAAATCAAAGTTCTAATCTTATAAATAGTCTTATGCGTAAGATCGCACGCAGATTTGGTATTACTCAGTATAAAACAATGGCATACCAGCAATCAAACGACTCGATCGAAAGAATATATTATTCACTATTAGAGTATCTAAAACATTTCATTAACAAAACTAACGAATGGTATAGCCATCTAGGAATGGCAATGCTTTCGTATAATACTAGTATCCACGAAGGAACAAAACATACGCCATACGAATGGTCTTTGGTAAAACAACGTATACATCCGCGAGCGAACCGTCATTAGAAAACGAATCTAATACTACACGTCGAGTATCTTACCTCATTGTTTAATAGATTAAAACCCACACAAACGGCCGCGCGGGAAAATTTAATATTGGCAAAAGCTAAGTACTATTAGGACAAGAAAATAAATCCATGTAATTTTGATAAAGAAAATTATGTATATTTATTAACAACTCCAAAAAAGGGAAACTAGATAATCAATACTTAGGGCTTTATTTAATTATTGACAAAATAGGAAACCATAATATTAAGCTAACAATAGAAAAAAAACGTATTAAAATTTGTACACGAGGATAAACTCAAAAAAGCGAATATATTATATATATTCGCTTATATATATATATATATATATATCCGAAGACAAATTTGTATCTCAATCTTTAGCGTAACCGTAGAAATGCATTCAGTTAAACTACCACATCCAATCTGCGGGAACCTGTTTCTTTTCAAAATCATATGGAGCTTTTAATACATCTCATTCATATCATAGGCAGAAAGTCATGAGAATAGCAAGCAGGAATGAATATTATACAACGACCAGGTGCTTCAGTAAACCAACCATGCTACGACCCAGGATTACGGCGAATTAAACAAGTATAGAATACGAGACCTCAAAATGTACAAACCGAAATGAATGTTCATCGAAAATGTTGAAACAGAACATTAAACATGTTTTAATAAGGGGGAAGGTATAATGTCCGTCACACTCCACGAACTCTTGATAGTTTAATAACAACTATTGTTGTTTTATGCCTTTATGTTATAATTCTCTCGGCAAGGATACAGGATACATTAACTGAAAAATTATGTTTATGGAGGAAGGATAAACAAACAACACACGAATCGTTGCGATTTGCGTCCGAGTTTTCATCGATTTTTTCCATTCCGTTAGCAGCTATGTTAGAGTACAATAGTTTTTCTCAATCTCAGTTTAATTGGTATTTTCTTTTAATTTTTTATGTTTTCCAAGTTCTGTATTAGTAACGCGTTATATCTTCATTGTTTGAAAGATTATTTTAACATTGTATAAATATAATAGAACATATAATTCTCAAATATTCTCTTAAAGAGGCTTGTATTTATCGATTATTCCAGAGATGACTGACGCGATGAATTGCACTTACTAGTTTGATAAGGTTATTCCTATATATATATATTTCCATTGCGAAATATCTTTGATCACGGGCAATCACCGGGAAGAATCACACGATTCGTTAATATCCGAAATTAGCGATTAAATCTCATGTTCATAGCTTAAGAGTTAGCAATCGTGAATCGGGACGTAACAATATACCTGAAATATTATAAAACTTATCATAATATCATACAACTTATCACAATATCATACAACAGATATTAATTACAGATGAATAAATTTGAATCACTCATAAAATCACAAGCTTAATATAAGTAAAAAGAATCGATTGAGACTTAAATATTTCGTTTCTACGAACTTCATCTTTACGAGCGATAAAATGGGATATTACTATGAGAAAACTGTTCTTCGATTTTTAAGATTTCCTTCATCATTTTTTGTTCTAGCGAATCATTGTACAACATTTCTCTTGTAGTAAGAATTTTAAAAACTAATTATTTAATTTATAGCTAGATGCAATTGCGAAATATGATCTCAATTTAAGAATTTGTTCTAGAAAAATATTTATATAGAGACGTAATTATTTTGAATGGCAATTTGACGGATGTTATTTTCTTACAGAAAAACCTTCATCTATGGACTTTTATTCGATAAAAGTTATGCAAATATCATTCTTATCCTTTAATGTTACAATTTCAGAAGAAAGCATAAATTTCTTATTTTCTTCAATTCATTCTCATTTAAAAGGATACATCCTAATGCGTACTGTTATGTATAAATATATGAGAGATAAGATAGTATGAGAAAAAAGATACATCATAATACAATTATATAAATATTTTTAGATTATTCACATTGATTGTTACGCTTAACTTTATTCTGCATTTTGCATTTTAAGATTAAGTTTTATTACTTAAAACATATAATATATTGTAATTATCTTGTCATTCTTTTTTGTTTTATGAAATATAAATTATGTAATTTAATATATCATCGACCCGTAGAATACATAATAGTAAAGTAAGATATCGTTGTATTTATTAACTAGAATAAAAATATTTTGTTTATGTGTTGAAATATGATACATTTTTAACATATATTCTAGTACAATATTTTACCGTAGCAAAACCTTCTAAAGATCCCACAAACAGTCCACCAATAACAATATTAAATGTCTTCGAGCCTTTTTGCAACAAAAATAACATAAGCTTTTGTATATGTAGAGGAGCTATGTACCACTCAACCGTGCATCTAAAAAATAATTATTATAAATAATAATAAAATGATATATATATACTTAAATAATATTTAACATACACACGTTTAAATATGTCTTGATGTCTTAGATTATATTTTATATATATTAATGTTTCTCAAAAAAATTTAATTATTTATTATATCTGAATATATATTTCTTACACAGTAACAAATATGTGATTGTTATGATCAATAATTTCTTGTGCCGATTTATTAGCAAAGAACATGTATACATAGAGACTAATTAAAAATAAGATGGGAGATACTAATTTCTCGAAATTACATTCAGATACTAGACCTTTATAGATCTGAAATATGAATTCTATAATAACAATTTATTTTCAATATTATTTATAATCATGATTTATTTTATCTCATATTTTGTAATCTTATTAATGTTCCAAAATCTTATCTAAAAAAATATATTAATAAAAACAAAATTCAAAAACGCAATTTATTTTGCGAATTATGTCTTATAAAGGATATTATACTTCAATACTATTATTTCCAGAACATTTTAAAAATATAACTTACTCGAAAAGAAATTAGGCTTACGGAAATCACAGCATTTGCTATGAGAAAAAAATAATGTACATTAAATGAAGATATGAATAGCTTCACATACCTTTAAAAATTGAAATATATTATTACAATTAGTGAAAACATTAGAAATTAATATAGCATTGTATATATATATAACCTTTACTTTAGAAATATATTTAAGATTGAGGTTCTTTACATTTCTTCACAATTTTATAATTTCATAATTTTTAATATATTATTTAATATTATTATTTATTCTATAAATTATTGCTAATACAGAAAATTTTACAGAAAATTTGAAAGTACAATTTCTTTCATACAGATCAAATAAAACCTAGTTCTATTGATATTAGGAATTGAGGATAGCAATGAAAAGTAAATTAATTAAAAAGAAATTTAATAATTTCTAATTTTATTTAATAAATAATATAAAAACTTTTTATCTCATTTTGTTTTAAGAAGATATTATTTGTTACATTTTTTAGAGACTATATTCCAGAAGAAATGTCATATATCGTGCTTCATATATCATGATATTATATACATACTTCATAGCTTTGCGATGCATATCGACAGCACAAATTATTTCCATGTAAACCAAATTTTTATTTCTTATATTAACGTTTTGTAGGTTAATGCTCATCATGGCCTGCTCTATACGATAACTAAGTAATTTATATGTTATTTAATTGTACTTACTAACTACATTAGTATAATTATGATAAATTAGAATAAACAAATTCGGAAAAATAAAACCGAATATTATGGAATAATAACCGATTATAGAGTAATGGCAGTTTTTTTATGAGTTAATGACATAGCTTGATATCAAGAAACAAATGTTTCGTTTATCGAAATATTGTTCCATTTCTTTCTTTTCACCTGGCAATCATAAACATTCCGCAGGCATGTTGAAGATATAACATATTCATTGTTCCTGTTGCTACTATCGCAGCAACTCCTATACAACTGGCTATTTCCTTGTGCATTACAAGTAAATAAAAATATTTTTCTTGATCGATAAAATATTCAGTTAAAATGTGTAGTGATAAAGGTGATCCAGATTCATTTATAGGTAATGTATAACGGAGAATGCATGGTAGAAATGTATTACAACCACAGATAAATATGCCGCATAAGAGCATTACTAAGAAATGATTTAAAGAAAAAAGAACAAAAGATATACATATTTTCATAATTTAATATGAATATTAATCATATTAGAAAGGTCAAAAAAATGTTTTCTTACGAGTAAATATTTTAGTATTATGCTTTGCGATGGACCAATATTTTTCTATGATAGCAATTTCGCTTTTATCCTTTAATTCATCGTAAGTATATTGAAGTAACTTCAATAAATATTTCACCTATAATTTTGATCATTTTCCTTACAAATGTTGACAATAATTTGAGTAAAAAAATAGAAATTTATAAATTATTTGTTTACAGTATCCAAATTAGAATGATAGGAGTTGTACATTAGTATGCAAACAGAAAAGAAGAATGTTGTAGATAATATTTCAATAACAATTTGTGGTGTGCATTTTGATGTTATGAATACCGCAAACTACAAAAAATAAATCATTGTAAAAATTAAATCTAAATATAAATTTTGAGATTGTGACATATAACAAAATTGCAATTGAAATACATTGTGTTTAAATATCATATAAATATAATAAATATTAATCCTAGTATAATATTAATACCTGAGCAGCAATAAAACTCGTCAAAATAGTATAATATAATGCAGACTGTAATCGAGTAAATTTTGATTGTTTATAAGGCCATAAGCCTAACACATGCAAAAAAATTCGATTAATGCGGAAGAATCGAGACTCTGCACATATCATCTCTGCAAAAGCGTCGAGACATTTGATCATGAAAGAAAAAGAAGATCATGAGCAATTTATCCCCTTCTTTTGATCGATCGAATAAATTCTCTTTTTTTTAACTAAATTAAATTGTTCTGTGAGATATAAAATAGCAAATGTTATTTATAAGAGATCAAAGTATTTCTAATTTACTTTTGTTTTTCCGTAAGTAATCTATGATTACGCGATCGATTTAATATTCTAGTAAAGTGGATGTCTTTTTCATTCTTGTTATTCCGTAATATATACATAAAAAAAAGCTATCTTGAGAGAAATATTTATATAGAAAGTACACAGATGAATTTATAACATTTTTCATTGCTATAATTTCTGGTGCTTTATTTGTAGTCATAAGGTACTTTCTGATCTCTGAGAAAAAGCGAGAAATCTGTTTTTCCAACTTTAACTTTGCTAACTATGCTCAACTGCTAACTATCTTGTTATTATCAATGAAGAGTATCTATCAAATATCTATTAAGTTATCTATTCATTATCTTATTCGATAATTTTCATTAATGTATATCAAGCACATCTTTCTATAATATCGAAGTACGTTTATATATGTACAAATAGAATTCAATGAAAATATATTTTTTGCTTATGAAAATAATTAATAAGTAATTAATAGTTATAATGATTAATACAATCGATTCTTACCAATAAAAATATATCGGCAATAATGGAAATTATAATAAAAGAACTTGAAAATATTTTAATTATGAATAACTTAAATATAGCTTCTGACACCAAATCTTCAAACACAGCTTTATTTTTTATTAAACATATGACCTAAATATCTACCCCTAAATTATATTCAAAATAAATATCAATATTTAATATTTTGCTTTGTACTTTGTAAAATTATATAATTTTCAGAGTATTGAAATTATTTTACAGATTCTCTCGATAATTATAGGTTTCATTACCTCTTTCATTTTAATGATTAAATAAGCAATTTTTTATCTAGCGTACATTTCAGAATAAACACGCTAATTTAACATGATATAACATTTAATATAATATAATTAATGTTTAATTAATTATTTAATTAATTATATATAGCAATACGGAGAACATTGATATGAAATTCACTTATGATTTTTGCACCCGAACAATACTCTGCTAGTTGATACAGAAAGCTTTGACAAGCGTTTATAAAAGCGCTCATAAAAAATCATCTATTGCAGAAGTCATTATTATAAATATTATACGCATAATTTTTTATTATCATATAATATTATCATATAATATTATATAACTATTTTAGTTTTGCGTACCATAGACAATTATTAAATGAGAAGAACATACAATTCGATATAGAATATTATATTATTACAATATTATTAGTATTGTATTTGCACAATTGGGATACACAATACTTAATTTTTTGATATGTTATGTAGATTAAATACATCAATATCTTTGCTTAAATAATTTTGAGAGTACTCTCTCATTAATGATTTATTCTTTTCCTTATATCCTTAGTTTCCTTATTATAATTATATCATATACTATTTCGTCGAATAACAAATTTTATAATATGTAAACGTGAAATATGAAACTTCGTTTCATTATTATGTTCTTTCATCAGTTTATTAATTAATTCTTGCCTCAATATTGCATCGAATATATGATAGTAAAATAAGATATTGTTGCCTTTATCAGCTAGAATGAAATCTATTGCATACACCCATTAATGTAATCATTTGTAGATTATTTTAATGTTACTTTATTGCAAGAGATACTTTTCACCGTTTTAGCGAAACACTCTAATGATGCGATAAATAATCCGCTAATACTCAAAGTAAAATCTTTAGTGTTTCTTTGCAACAAGAATAATATCAATTTTTGTATATGTAAAGGAGTTATGTACCACTGGGCATCGAAACTAAAAAAGTATAAGAACTTAACAAAAATGGATAATATTAGAAAAGAAATGAAAATATTTATCATTTAATCTTTAACATATAACATTGCACAGATTTTTTTCACAAACGACATTAATCTTTGCTTTCAATTAAACTATAAAGAGATGCTTTATACGTTCAAGTGCATTAATGATATACAATGTATATACAACAATTACCTTTTTTTATAACATCTATACAATATATTTTTTCATTCATAATGATTTGAATTACTTTATATATTAAATTGGATCATAAATTCCGTTTTGTCAGTACATGATGTTTAAATGTATTTCGAACTATTAATGTCTTTAAAGCATATGAAATTTTGAAAAGTGATGTTTCAACTTCTACAACTTCTACTCTAGAAATGAAAATTATTAAATTAGTACAATTCTTCTAATTCAAAATAATTCAAAAATGAAAAGAAATAACATTTCTTCGGTGCATAATGCTTTTATATTCTCGTAAAGACAAAACAAATTAAGAAAACGAAATGGCTTATATAAAGTAGAAAATATAACCGAATGCATTGGTTTGAATGTATTTGAATGCAAAGTAATTTGCCGAATGTTATTCAGGAAAAATTGATTTTCAAGAAAATCCATATCCTAGTAGGACTGTTATTGGTGAAATCTAATTTAATCAACATCAAATGATTTTAGAGAATAGTCACATAGACTTAAATGCCACAGAAAAGAAATCATTTTTAAATCATAGTGATGATGATGAAAACAAGATCGTTTAAAGTAACGTCGAAAAGATTATGATTGAATAATATAAGGATAATGTAAGAATATGAAATTCTATAAATGATCGCAAAGGTTCTGGATTGCCAAAAAGTTGTGCTTTGTGTCTAGAAAAATATCTATAATGAATTGCTATCGTCAGCAGTTCTATTGGTAACTATTGATTTGAAAAGATACGATACATAATTGAAAAAATTGAAGCTTGCAATTAATCAGAAGCATTTAAAAAGAACATCGTGTTCCACTAAAATAATATCAGATCACATTTCCTTGATGACGGGAGAGCGAGAGCGAACGAGGCCGAGAAGGGGGGAGAGAGAGAGAGAGAGAGAGAGAGAGAGAGAAATCTCAATCCAATGGAATTCCACGAATTTTCCGAATTTCTTTAGAGCTACTGACATATCAGCAGCAATGTCGTTTCGCGAGGTAATATTAGACTATCTCTCGAGAGCTAAACATAAAGATTTATGAACTTTATAAACATCCGATCTTTAATGCGGCTAATGCACGCTACAATGCAATAAATATAAAAATGTTCAGTAAAAATAATTTTAATTTATCGCAGTGTACGTGCTGCGCTCTCGGTATCTTCGCGTCACGTAATCCGCGTTTCCGTTTAATGCGACTGTTTCAGTCGCGTTGTCACATTGCATGCACGTTTCGCGCTGAAGATAACAGACTTGCATCGAGAAACGAGATAAATCTTTCTGGCCGGGACTGGGGAAAAATCTCTCTGTTAGATCCGGTGATTCGTCATCCGGCCGCGCGTTGTGATCCGCGTACGCAAGTGTCGGATTCAAGGAACATTCGCATGACATTCCGCTCTATGGATCGCACCTGTAAAGATGCGAGACAAAGATGGAAGACGGAAGATTCAGTCGATCGGCGTAGAATCCTTTCGTCGGGAATCTATTATTTAAAATCTATAAATCTATTATTTTTAGAGGTCAAAAATCACTTTCGTCTGTTTTTCACTCAGAAATCTCAAAACTTCTATGAAAAAAGAATAATGAAGTTTATTAATAAATAGTGGAATAAAATAGTATGATTTTAACTTATTAAAAATATTTCGAACAAAAATTTTGCATTTGAACTTTCAAAAGATAGACAAAATTTATGATTCTATTTAATAATATGAAAGAAGAAATTATAATTAACTACAATACCGCAAAATTTTAATATTTAAATGTAAATGCACAAATTCATTAATATATCGTGTAATATATAATTGCATATATAATGCATCAAAAGTATCTCACGCGGCAGGAATTACATAAATTAATTATTATGATTTATTACATTTTATCGAGTATAGTGGGCTAAGAATATATATGCGGTAATGATAAATGCAAAAAAAGGGCAGTATAACTTCATCAGTATTATATCTCATAAATACAATCTAAAATATCTGAAACAGTTTTATGATTATAATTTTCATGTATGTTCTCTAATCATTTTTTTTATTGCTAGAAGATTACATATTATGGTATAAAATATATTTTATACCATATATATATAATTCAGAACAGATTCAGAATAGACTTAATAATTGAATATGTTGTTATTTATTCGGAAAAGATTGGTACTCAAATACATTACTAAAAATATTATCCAAAGGTATTAATCCAAAGGTATTAACCAACGGTAGTGTTATTAAAAAACATCGGAATTAAATATCAAAACTTGAGACAATCTTGAAAATTAGAGATATATTATTATGTATATTTATTATATGTATTATTATATAGTTATTATATATATTGTTGTACATATATTATTCATAAGTCACAGTACATTAATGTAATCAACTTCATAACTTTCTGATGTATATTCACAGCGCAGATTATATTCTTTAATATTCTTTATTAAGTTGTCCTTCTTTAGGATGATATTTTGCATTATATCAATTGTTATTGCCTATTTAATACGCTAACTCTAAAAAGTAGATTTATATTATTGTATTCAATCTCTATTAAACAAAATTTGTATTTTATTTAATTACTATGCTAATA
The DNA here is from genome assembly GCA_020341155.1 of Eciton burchellii. Lineage (NCBI taxonomy): Eukaryota > Metazoa > Arthropoda > Insecta > Hymenoptera > Formicidae > Eciton > Eciton burchellii. The sequence continues at coordinate 67,339 of JAHMML010000037.1, read as the reverse complement.
TAATATAATAATCAGAATTCTGGAGCTATTTTTATATTTCTGTTTTATTCTGGAGACCTTAAATATTCCACAAATATGTTGAAAATACGCAAAAAGCGTCATTTCTATTGTTGACAATACAAGTCCTCTTATAAAGAATGATATGTTGATGTGGAACAAAATTAAATGGAAATACTTTTCTTGGTTCACGAAGTACTCTATTTGTTCATGATGTGTATGATTGTAAATAATGTGATTGAGATTCATTTGCAGATAAAACAATGTTGGCAATATCCGTCCAATATTGAATTACGATAATAAAAAATATACTACAAGAACCCAGTACTACGAAAATTGCAAAATTCAACTATTCAGCAATTAATAACTATATATATATATATATATAATGTATATAAAAATACGATTATAAATAAATGTAATTTTATATGTATGTGTGCGCGTGCGCGCGTACGAATATATACATATATACATATATTATTATGTTCAGTCTGATACAAGTTAATGTTAATGTGATTATAATTACCATTTCCATAATTTTAGTATACTTTTCCATACATATTTATTGTTACCGAGCGAACTTTCAAATCATACAAAATGGTATAAGATATTTTCTCGAGAAAAGAAATGACATTAAAAGAAATGCCAAAAAGCGAAATCTTTTAATATGTTAAAATTTTTAGTATTATTATTTTTCTATATATAAAATTATATATATATATATATATATATATATATATATATGTAGGATATTTCTATCCAGATGGAATTATTAAGTATGATGGGTCTTCGACGCTTTAGATTGATGGACAATAAATAAATTCGTTATTCTTTTTTGCAAAGATATAATATCTCTCGATAAGCTAGCTGACTCCATAGGCTTCGCCGTTCTATACTTATTCAACTATTCTCACTGCTCTTATATATTCTCATACTCATCATTACTATTCTTGCACTCTCGTACTCTGCCGCATTCTTACTGCCATCGTCCTTATTAAAATTTAACCAAAAGCGATGCTACATTTCAAAATTATCAGCAAATAATACATATTATTATTCGATCGATGAATCATGTCGTCCCACGAGCTTTCGAGCGTCAACGATTTCTTCCACGGTTGTTCTGAAAGCGACGCGTTCAACACATACACGTGCGCATCGGCTTTGCCAATTACAAGCCTTTGATATTGCCACTAATAATCCCTTTTTCTATCTTACATATGATATAAAAAATTTGATAATATATTAAATAGAAAATAATTGTGCATGTAAAGATATTATTTTACTTGTTATCGTATAACATTTTGCATTATAACCATACCTTCTTATAATAACGATTTCATTTTCATCTTTTAATTTATTACATAGATATTTAAGTTGTATTAATAAATTCCTTACATGTCATGCCAATAAGTTTTTATATCATCTTTGCATTATTTGAAAAAAAAGTTTTGGTAAAAATTATATTTATGATACATTTTTATTTAGGCTGTCATTATAAGACAATAATCTACAGTTTCCATATTAATATGAAACCAGATATATTTTATCATAATTAGAACAATGCAAAGCACAGAAGAGAAGATTCTAAAAATGACGTACAAAATGACATTCCAAAGTGATAAACACTGTAAACTAAAGTAAACAATAATGTTATTAAAATATCCATCTTATAATAATTGTTTATATGATTAATAGTTCATAAATTATGAATCAATAATGAAGTAATATTTCTTAATATAAAATTGGAAAAAAATATACAATTATATCAATTAGAACAATTATGAAATAAAAAATATAATAATTCTAACGTATAAAATAAAATTATAATTACAATTATAATAATTATAATAATTATTTAATCTTAGATAAATCTTAGATAATAAAATTTTAGAGTAATAAAATATTGAACTACATATAAATGATAGTATATCATGTAGCAATAATATTGAACAACAGACTTACTTGAAACGAACAAACAATTATCAAGACACTGGTAAGGAAAATGAAACGAAGTCGAATAAAATTCGTTCGTTGAAAGGGCCATTTAAAACTTATTGTTTGAACATAACGTGATGTCAAGTAATATAAGATATTATTGTGAGATTACAATTTACAATTTACAATTTGCAATTTTAATATTTATATATGGAATTTTTATTTCGTATAATAAGATCTACGGTTAAGTTTAATATCAAGCTTATTTTATAATTTAGAGGAACTTTTTACTTCAAAAAGAAATTAGGCATAAGAGAAGTACTAATAAAAGAAATGGGGAAGGGTATATGTTGCTCCTCGATATATGTAATGTTGTCATTCTTGTACATTTTATTATATGATTTATATGTTTAAAGAATATATATATTTGATATCTATGAAACATCTTCTTATAATCTCCCCTATCTTGAATATTGATTGTCAAAAAAATTCATCACTAAAGATAAGTTCTTGAATTTTCATAATTTTTTAATTTTTTAATAACAATTATATTCTATATTATATAAAATTTTGTGAAATTGTTTAAAAATTTTATATAGGAATTTATCATAGGAAAATATTAAAGATAAAATAAAAAGTTAAAAATGTTAATGTTAATAACAAATTATTTCTTTAAAGATATAGCATATATCTTTAATATCAATAAAACTTAAAGATATGCATGTCAACATAAAAATACGTTTATATAATAATACAAATTAAATTTGAATTATTTATATATAATTCAATATTCTTTTTAGAAAAACATTAAACATAATAGAGCTACTATCGAAAAAAATATGCAAACGTATTCAAAACTTCTTAGCGTTCTCATTTCATATTTTTTATTCGAATATATATATTCTTAAAATATATTCGAAGTACCATTTTTTCCATGTTATAATATTGACATATAATTTATTAATTTGCCTACAATGAAGGTATATCTATTTGTAGCGACTTTGTTCATTTATAAAATTTATCACTATTAAAGAACTTTAGTATCAAAATTGAGACATATTCACGCATATGCATGCAAGTACTACACATATATATGCGCACAGCTATACAGACAAGTGTGTGAATATGAAATAGTATATATATGAATATATGAAGAAATAATACTGAATTAATTATATTTATCTGTCATATCTTTTTAATTAAGTTATTCATGTATTTTCTTAATTTTTTAACATGTATATCTATATATCTTGATGATAAATAACTACTACACGGTATGTCTAAAATCAATTAAATAGTTTTATATATTTATTATTTAACATTTATATAAAAATTATATATTATATCTTTTTTAGAATATAACTTCTTATGTTACATATTATATATTTACATTGTTTACATATAAAAATTTGAATTTCGAATTTTAAATGTTGTATTGATAACAAATTTCAAAATTCTGATAAAATTCAGAAATGTATATGCATATACGTTGTATAACATACAATTAAATATTTAATATATAATATATAACATTTAATATATATCATGTTGTACTCAAACAAGGAAATCTAATTAGAAAGAAACAATGCAAATTTAACTTATCATTAGTCATACTTTATTATATAAATCACAAATATATAGTAAAAATTTTGATTCTGTAGTTTGGAAAAAATATACAAATTTTATATTTTGGGATATAAAATCTATATCTATTATCTTTTTAAAAATATAGGTGATATTCAAGTTATTAATATTTATAATCGATTACTATTCTATTTATTCTTCTTCATTATCGTATAGCATATATAATAGAAAAATACGATATTAAACTTTTCAAGAGCTGAAAGAAATATTAAGAAATATAAAGAAATATCCTTTAATGAATTTATTGGCCCTATTATTTAATATGTATTCTGACACATAAATATCATATCATTTTTATCATAGCAAAATCTTCAAACAGAAATTACCAATATGCATCAAAATCTGTAGCGTTTCTTTGCAATAGAAATAGTATTAATTTCTCATATGAGAGTTACATACTATCGAATGTTGTAAGTAAAAAATACTTATTTCAATTTACAATTTCAAATATGAAAATTTGTTAGTAGTTCTCAGCATGTACTTATTACTTATAACTAATACTGAAAGCATTACAGAAAATTCCGTTCTGTTAAAGAAATATCTTTACCAAGTGTTCTATATTCATATACCTCATAAGGATGCTTGTTATGCAGCAAAAAATACTTGATCCGTGAGTTCTTGTCCAAGATAATTTGCAACAAATGTATAAAATAATAGCAATTACACGAAAAAGATACGCTAACATTTCTGCGATGATATCATTCCCAAGTGTTACAAGTTGAAAAATTTAAAATAATTACTTTTTTTATTTATGTATAAAGTTATATTAAAGATTTATATCTTTATTTATGAGCATAATCTGTATAATGTACATAAATTTAAAATAATTTCGTTTATCTGTTGAAAACTAATAGGAAAGTACCATTTTATCAATTAATAATTGATTATGTCATAATATCAAACATGTATATATTCAAAGGCAATTCATTTGCGTTAATATATATATTGAATATATATTCAAATGCATAAAATAGAAAAATAACTATATTCATAAAAGTTGAAGTAATTGTTTTATTTATAAGTGCTTTATTTATTGCTTCACGTATAAATATTGCTGCGTAACGTCTTACGTTATAATTTTATTTTTCTGCAATAGCAATTTCGTTTTCATCTTTTAACTTATTATATATATATTAGCATTGTATTTCTTTTATCTTGTAGAAATACGAGATTCCTTATAATATTTCAATATGCATTAACACATTTGTTAGTATATTAATTTAGTTAATATATTAATTTCTCATTTATCAATTTTTCATGAACTTACTATATTGATATGGACGCTGAACAAAATGTATTTTATTTCAACAATAATGAACAAACACTAACACAACGGATAATGATAATAGATCCATAATAAATATTGAAGTTATAAATACTGTAAACTGCAATAATTTTATTTTACAATTTTACAAAAAATTAATTGTTTTATGTAATTTGCACAATAATCTCAAATTATTTTTTACTGTTTTATATGTAATAATGGAATGAAAAAATATACTTAATTATAATAGTTAAATGATGGAATGAAATTAACATAACATTTTCGATGATATCTTAATTATGATAACTGTATAAAAACATACAAAAGAAGTTTTGATTAAAATAATTCTTTTACTAAATATAATAGATAACATCAAAATATCCAAGATGAAAATAAACTGAGCAAATATTGAGCAAACTTTGATTATTTATGTAGTATAGAAGAAAGGAATTATCGATGGCGCATATCAAAGCTTATAATCAAAGAAGCCGATGCGCATGAGCGTGTATTTGCGTCCAGAACAAAGACAACGGGAAAAACTGCTGATATCCGGAAGCTCGCAGGACGACGTGATTCATCCAGATGATGTGTCGATGATTATTCTGAATTGTAGCACCATTTTTGGATATATAAAGAACGAGGGCAGCAAAGATGAGACAATGTGAAACAGTGTGTAAGAGTGACAGAGTGTATGTTAGACAGTAGTCGAGTAATTGTAGAGTTGCGAACAGCGAAGCTGTAGAGTCGGCTAGTCTATCGAGAGATGTTATATCTTTGCAAAGAAGAATAAAGTCTTTTTACTTATTGTTCTATCAATCTGAGGCGTCGAAAACCCATCATATTTAACAATTCCATCAGGATAGAAATATTCTATATTCATAAGACTATAAACTGATAACAAGTAAAAAAATTTTGTTGAGATTGAAATGATGATCTTCAAAAGAGACCATTTCTTTATAAAGCTCAAAATATATATGACTTCGGAAGAAAAACCAGCATCGCTCATCTTTTCCTTCCTGCATTGATCAATTAGTTACTAGAATCTCTCAAAAATTAGAGTAATCTTCTAATTTATATTATATTATAATACGATATGATAAAATAAAGTGTGACAAAATATTAAAATATTACAATTAATTACTTACAATTCATTGTTTTGATAAAGAAATATGCAGAATATCATCCTCTTTTATACAAAGCATTCGTTGAAGAAATGTTTACATATAAATTGGAAAACTGCAATTGATTTTTTATCATGAAATTTTGTTAGGATATGTAAGCATAGTTTTTATCAGTGAAGATGCGAATCAGATGGATTAGAACACAAATATTAACAAATATTCTTTCGTAAAACATTCTTTACCGCTAAAGTACGCTAATAACACTAAAGATGCCTGCCATTTCAATATGCACAATTGTATGATAAATATGAATTCATTACATATACCAAATATTGAAAAAAGCTTTAAATACTAATCTATCGACATAATAAAAGAGTTGGAAAACAATAATGAAAGAGAAAAAGGGAAAAAGATAAAAAAATAATAAAGAGAGATAAAAACAAGATACGACAAGAATGATAGATGATTAGTTTTAGAAAATATCTGGTAATAATTATCTACGCTCGTATAAAGGTAAACTGGATTCAATTGAATTGAACGCTATTATCTTATAATGTTTTGTGATAATTTCGCAATAATAAAACAGTTAATTGATTCAGACTTGAAAATGAATACCTTTCATTTCACTGAAGCAGTAGACAAGCCACTCTAAACATGTCACTCCCCTTTTAGAAAATTTCAAGAAAGATAAAACATGCTGTTATTGTTATTGTGTCAATATGTATTGAAAAGTTATTCATAGCTCATCTTAATTACAAAATTATCTTAAATAATATATCAAAACGCTAAAAGATTAATGATTAATTTGTAACTGTTTCAGACGATCTTAAAACGATTTTAAATATAGAAACAGATTACGAATACAATTGTTGTTATTCATAAGACACTTCGCGTATCATCTCGTGATGCATTCTAATTTACAAATATCAATCTATTAACTCTTTTACAATTATGAAGATTGCAAAACAATATGAAGCTTTTTGATTCACCTTATTAGCTTCATTTACTCACAAATATTGTAGTCAATCTTAAATGTTAATATATATCGATTACTACAAAAAGTTTCATTGTTGAAAATATAGTTTTATAATTTTTGTAATTGCATATACATATTATATGTCATATAAAATTTGGAAAAAGAAAAAAAACTTAATTTTTTACTATTCTAATTATAAAAACTCGAATTTTGAAATTTCGGTATCCTTATTCATATTTTATTAAATATAAATTATGAACATGCAATAAAAATTTTATTCTATATAAAATTTCTATATAAATTTCTATTAAATATTCTATTTACATTCTATATAAATTTTATATTTTTAAAGTTACATAAAGTATATATACATTATCTTCTTTAAAATCTATATGTTATGATATTCTTATATTACATTAATATTTTCAACTTACTTGTGTTCGATTATTATTCGACTTATTCTTCTTCATCGTGTAGCATATATAACGGTAAAATATGATACCGAAGTTTTTATGAGCTATAAAGTATTATATTCATATTATAAAGTATCATACCAATGAGTTTGTTGACGCCGCAAATATATATTACGATATATACACGACATATCTTCTTACCATAGCAAAACCTTCCAAGGATGGTACAAATAATTTACCGACATTCACATTAAAATCTCTAACGCCTCTTTGTAATAGAAACAATATCAACTTCTGTGTTCGTATGGGAGTTATATACCATCGAATATTATATCTAAGAAATATGCAGATAATCAATAATTAATAATTTATGAAAACTAGAAAGATATATTAGTACTTTTTAAAATATGCTTATTCTTATAATTTATTATTATCATACTTAATTATAATTATTATATTAACTTAATAATAATTATAATTATTCTAATATAAAAATCTTTTTATCAAGCTTTTCATAAAATATTTCTCATAGATATGTTTCTTACGCAGCAAAAAATACTTCTTTATTATGATCTGTGAGTTCCTGTCCGAGATAGTTTGCAATAAACATATATAAAATAAGACTAGCCGTATATGAAAAATAAGGCATTATCTTTATAATATTTTCTCCAGAAAATATGATCTGAAAAATCTAAAACATCTATTCTTTTTTTTATTTGTAAACAATTAGTTATTAATATTCTCTTATTTATCGATGCTATATATATATTTCTTTTTTATATTGTAACTAATCCATAATGTGACAAAGAAAAAAAGAACAAAATATCTAATGAAAAAATAGTCAAGCAGTTTTCAAATACATTAAAATTTTAAATACATTTAAATACAAGAATTCCAAAACTTACACGAAACAGATTAAGACTTAAACTAATTACTCCACATATTATTAAACTACACATCATTGTTTCTAATTTCTTCACAAAAAATATCGATAGGCTTTAAAGATAAAAATATGATAAGAAATTATTGCAAATATGTATATTGGACATTTTACAGGACTACCAACTTGATTGCTTGCCGTTGAATATCTACAGCGCAAATTATTCTTTTGGAGATATTATTTATGTTTTTTATATTATCTTTTAATTTGTCTATATCTAATGCATGTTCAATGCGATAACTGCAAGTAATAAGTTAATTATAAATATGTTAAATAAGGAAATATGTATTTAGATAGCATTGCTTTCTTTCATATATTTTCTTTTAATTTTATCTCTTATCACTACGCTTCGAATTTTAATAATTCTTTTCAATTTTTATTTCCATACCTGGAAATTTTGAACATCCCGCATATACATTGAAAGAATGTAATAAACATTGTTCCTATTGCTAGTGCTACAAACATCGTTAAGGAAAATGTAACGCTGATGTGTACTAGAATAAAATAAAAATACTTTTCTTGATCAACAAAATATTCTGTTGTCAACAGCGAAGTACGAGATCGAGATATATTAATTTGCAATACAACATCAATTATGTCTGTCCAAAATTGGGCGATGATAATCATAAATACGCTGCATACGGCAAATACTGATAAAGTTAAATATTAATCTATTAACGTAATAAAATAGAAATAAAGAAAGAAAACAAGAAAAAAGAAGGGAAACAATAAAAAGAGAGATAATAAAAAAGACAAAGAATAAACACATCGTAAACTTATTTTGAAACTAAATAGGCATGCATCTTTTATTGAAAAATTCATATATGGATTAAAGATGTATTTAGAAATATATAAATTAGAAAAAATAAATAATTAAATAAATAAAGTTTATAAAACTGAAAAACTGTCTAACTTGTAAGTATATTCGTACAACGTCTTGCGATATAATAATATTTTTCTGCAATAGCAATTTCATGTTCATCTTTCAACTCATCATATATATATTGAAATTGTATTAGTAGTTTCTTTATCTTGCAACAAAATGATTTTTTTAATTTAATRTGTTTCATAAAAATAATDTTGTTACATGATAATTTATATGTTAGTATATTATTAATTTAGTAGTAATTACTAAGTGGCAAGTAGTAATTAGTTTATTAATATATTATTAAGTATTATTATATTATAAATTTTTTCAACTTACTGYATTGATGTGAACATTGAACAAGACGTATTTTATTTCAGCAATTGCAAACAAACATGTAGTACACAGAACGTTAATGATAAGATCAACATTAAATGTTGAAGTTATAAATACTGTTAACTGCAATAATTTACTTTAAAGTTTTCTTTATAACAGATTTATTATTTTGTGCGATGTTTTGTATAAATCACTCAAAATTATTATTTGCTTTTTCGAAATAAAATAATAATAGTATAGTACTTAATAATGATAATTAGATAATATAGCGAAATGTATTTAATATTTTTGATAAATATTTCAGTTATAATAATTGCGTTATATAACAGCATACAAGTAATTTTCTATTAAAAGTATTTCTTTACTTGGAATATAATAGTTTCTATCAAAATACCCGAAATGAAAATAAACTGATATTGAGCACACTTTGATCGTTCATAAGGCCACAAACCAATAGCAAGTAAAAGAATTTTGTTGAAACTGAGATAGTGATCTTTAATACAGACCATTTCTTCATAAAATTCGAAATACATTTGAGTTCAGAAGAAGGACGACTCAGTTATCCCTTCCTGTCTCCATTGATCGATTATGTATAAATACCATAATTTCTTTCATTTGATGTAAGACCGTAGGCAATTCTTCAATTCACTATAATATGGTGTAAAATGAAACAAAATATTACTATTAGATTAAAATATTTATATTTCATTAATATCTAGAATAAAATTTACAATTTAGTCATATCCAGTGAATATTCTAAATAACTTAAATGATATATTTTTTTATATAATTTTATCACGTGCTTCTCTGAGATAAAAAACGATATTAATATTTTTATTCATAGAGAAATTATATACCACTTAATATTATATCTAGAACATGTATGAATAGATGATTGTGTGATTAACAATTTGAGAAGAATAGAACAATTTATTAATATTAAATTTACAGCTACATGCCCATTCATTACGCGAATAAAAAGATATGTATTTTGTACATCCTTCTTAATCTCATTTCTTTGTATTTTGTAAATAATAATTAAATGAAACAAAAAATATTTATTTGCTATGGTTCATGAAATATTGCCTAAAATAATTTTCAATAGTTGACACAATCAACATTTTTTCTTATTTATACACAGTTAATTTTTTCTATAAATTAAACCCATAAAAAAATTGCTAGTCAAAAAGACTATGCAAATGAATTTGAAACATTATAACAGGACCTTCACATACTTCATTTTGTATCAATTTATAAAACATGTTTGAGAAATGTATTTTATGAAATATATTTGTTATTACAAATTGTGACTATTATATAAAGATAAAGAAATCTTTATCCAAAGCTAAAAAAAGCAAAGAGAAATTATTTTATCACTATTTTTACAAGGATTTATGCAAAGATTCTTAATTATATTCGCAACTTTTTGATTATATCTAAAACTTTAAATTCTATTGCTTAACTACAAAAAATATGAAAACATTTTATTTCAGAATATAAAGCATACGATTTTTTCTTCCCTTAAATGTCATTCATATTTGTATTTTTAAAATATTATACATATATTATACATATAATTTATCCACCGCGTAGCATGTATAACGGCATGTATAAAATATAATATTGCTATTTTGATAAATTATAAAAAATATCATAATAACAAGTTTATTAGTTGCATTATTACATATGTATATTGACGCATTCAAAGATCTACCTTTTTATCATTGTAACATTCTAAAGATGGGATAAACAAGTTGCCAACATTCATATTTAAATCCATAGTGCTTCTTTGTAATATAAACAATATCAATTTCTCTTCTCACTCTTCTCTTCTCACTCTCGGAGTTGAATATTATATCTAAAATATATGCAGATGATCAATTAATAATTTGAGAAAAATAGTAAAACTTATTAGTAGTTTCGAACATATGCTTATTATAAGTTATTGAATTATATAACTTTTTATTCTGTTAAAAAATATATATATATTATAATTAAAAATATTATCAAGTTAAAAATATTTATCAAGTTTTTTCAAGTAGATTACATCCTACTATCTCTCATTCATATTATCTCTCATAACAACATCTCTTATACAGCTAGAAACTTCTTTGCTATCAGACAGTTGTCTGAGATAATTTGCGATAAATATGTATGCAACAATGCCAATTGTACAGAAAATATGCGGCAACATTTCTGTTATTTCATTTCCAAATGATGCAATTTGAAAAATCTAACAAACTCGTTTCTTTTATTTGTAAATAATGAAGTGTTTTTTTTCTTATTTATAAGCATTAATTATATATTTAACGCTAATTACTTGAACAAGATATACTTAAAATTATGTTGTACATGTAATGAATATTAACTTATTATAATAATATTAAATAATTAGTGTTATAAAGGAAAGACTTAAAAATATTTTTAAGAATTAAAGGTATCACATGTTATTACATGTTATTAGTTAATAATTAATAATTAACTATTGTGTTATAATATAATAATTGTGATGTTATAATTTTGAATATACATATTAAAAAATCATCTTCTATCATTTTAAAATCATTTTCTTAAAAGATGTTTGTATTGTTTTTAGGCATAATCCATGACTTACTTGAGACAGATTGAAACTTAAAGTAGTAATTCCGAATATCATTAGATTAGAAGCCAATATTATTTCTAATTTAGTAATCAAAAATATCGATAGGCTATAAAAAATATTGAGGAAACGATTATTACATTATTACATACATTACAGTACATGTATTAAGTATTTTATATAGACCAACTTCATCGCTTTGAACATCTAGAACACAAATTATTTTGAAAAAATGATTAACATTTTTTGTATTTATTTTTAATGAATCTATGTTTAGCGAATATTCAATGCGATGACTGCAAATAATATGAATATACTGTAAATATAGATACAAATAAGTATAGAACAATGAAATATGTATTTACATAATAATCTATTTTCTTTACATAGATATATGCTTAATTATAATTATAATTATCAAAATATTTCTCTATTACTTTGAAATTTTAACAGTTTCGCCTAAGTTTTCATTTATATACCTGACAATTTTAAACAATGCGAATATCTATTGAAAGAATGTAATGAACGTTGTTTTTATTGCTATTATTGCAATCACTCTGATTAAAATTACAATGGTGAAATATAATATAATAATTACTTAGAAATGAATATTATAAATAGAAATACTTTTTCTAACATATAAAATATTCTGTTATTATCGACAAAATACGGGACCGAAATATATTAATGCACAAAACAATATCAAAAATCTCTGTTCAAAATTGGACAACTATAAGTATTAATATGATACATGTAGCAAATACTGAAAAAATTTAAATATTAATTTATCAATAAAATAAAAAGAAATAGGGAAACAAAAAATAAGAAGAAAGAGAAAACAAGAAAAGAACAATAAAAATATAAAGGAGAAAGGATAATGAAAAATAGTGAAGCTAAAAGAATGACATTACAAGATATGGACATAAAAAGAGACATGCGTGTATGTTTCAGTGAAAAATTCATGAATATGTTAAATATATACTTAGATATGCATAAATTAGAAACAATTAATAATTTTGTTTATAAGAATGTTGAAATATCTATCTTACCAATAAGAGTTGTTGTATAAAGCCTTGTGGTATAATAATATTGTTCGGCAATAGCAATTTCATCCTTCAATTCATCATATATACATTGGAATCGTTTATCTTATAATATAAAACGATTGTTTTAATGTCTTGATACCTTTCATGAAAATAATTTGATTACAAAATGATTTATGTATTTGTGTCATCTATTAGTATATTATTAATTATTAATACTATTATTTCTTTTACTATATTTGTTAGAGTGCCTTCAATAAATTCGATCTACATTGCTGAAATATTTATTTATTGCCGGTTCTGGGATAGTGTGATAAACAAAGATAAGAGTCATAGATAACAATCTACCTTTTTATCTTCTTTAATTGACAAACGAATTAACAGTTACAATATTTCGATTTTTGCTCTAAGAAAGTATGACCGTTGCCTTGGACTTCTCGCAAGATACTGAGGATAAAGGCGCCTGGTAACTGTCGAGGAAAAGCGATACTCTTTGCTTCAGCAACAGTTTACGACCCACGTTCCTTACTTTGAGACTCATCATCGACACATGCTTGACACGTTGCTTACATTGGGTTCTCCCGACTTTCCAAAATTCCAGACAAAGAATAACGCCTATAAGAATCCTGAAAAATATTTATTAACTTATTATAATTATATTAACAATAAAGAAGACATATTTTATTTCAATAGTGGTGAAAAAGAATGCAATGCAAAAGATGTTAATAAGATCCATATTAAATATCAAAGTTATAAATGGTAAAATAATAACCTTAAGCTAAAATTTTCTTAAGATATTTATTGTTGTATGTAATTTTATGCAAATGGTTTCAAATTATTATCTATCTCTTTTATATATATATATAATAAAGGAATAAAAAAGTATATTTAGTTATAATAAAATGTAATGAAATTAATTTAATTCTTCTTATATAATATTTTAATTCTAATTATTGCATTTTATAATTATAATTTATAATTATGATGATTGTATTATAAGCATGCAAATAATTTCATTATGAAAGGATTCACTATGTTTGTTAATATATTATCAATTATTAATATTATTAATTTTTTTACATATCAACTTACTATTTTTATATTAATACTGAATAACATATATTTTATTTCGATAGTGGTGAAAAAAATACAATGCAAAAAACTTTAATAATAAGATCCATATTAAATGTGAAAGTTATAAATGCTGCAATAATGTTAAATTTTCTTACGATATTTATTGTTTTATATAAATTTACGCAAATGGTTTCAGGTTATTATCTATTTTTTTTATATATATAATATAGAAAGAATATTTGGTTATAATAATGTAATGAAAACAATATAATGAAATTAATTTAATTTGCTGATCTAATATTTTATTTTATAATTATGATAATTATCGTTAAGCAAATAAATTTTTATTAAAACCATTTTTTACTTGAAATATGATAGATGTCAAAGTACTAAAGAAGAAAATAACTTGGAACTGAATGAATTTTGATTGCTCATAAGGCCATAAACCGAGAGCGAGTAAAAAAATTCTATTAACATTGAAATAATGCTCTTCAAAACAAAGCATGTTTCATAAAGTTTAAATATGATTTCCGTATGACTTCTGAAACAGTTATGAATTAATACTTTTTTAAGGTTTAGAAGTTTAAAATTTTGCTTTAATTATATCTTAAATAAGCATAATTTTTCATTGTGTATAGGCACGCGATAAGAGGAATAACAATATATCGTTCTTACTCTTCTCATTTTCATTTCTCATTTTTACATTTTCTAATGGAAGAAGTGACAGATTCAGAGTGATATATCCGCCTACTGTTTCAGCGCATAAAATTTATTTATTCCGATTTATAAATCTGAGGTTAACTCTTTTATTATTATAAAGTAATCGCAAAATAATATAGGATTTTTCAGTTCGACTGTTTGACTCTATTTTATACGAGTTTTAGCAGTGGCATCCTAAAAGTATTCTTTCATTATCAATTCTTTCTTGTTGTTTGTATCCTTTTCTCTTCTTCGCTGTACTTTTTTTCTTTTCTTTCCCTTTTTCTCCCTGTCCCTCTATTTTTTTCTCAATAGATTAATATTTACATCTTTTTTTAATATTTGTAACTCATCGGCTAAATTTTCTGGATATAATATTGAAAGTATAATATAGAAACTACCCTATGAATATGAAGAGTAATATTGTTTCTGTTGCAAAGAACTACATGATAAAATCACGATAAAGAATATAATTGTAATTATGTATTTAGAGTTACTTATAATACATTTTAAATATATAATTTATAATTCATTATAAATAAATATATTAAGAAATTATTATTGCAACTCATGAAAATATCAGTTATATATAGTATTTTAATAATATCTATGAAATGAATGAAAGAAATTAAATCGCAATGTATTAAAAATATGTGAGGAAAAAGACGGTACACACACACGCGACAGATACATTATCGCATAAGTGCGCGTATTTTTCATTCGAATATATTTATATCTAACAAAGAGATGTTTCATATGGTATAAATATGTGTACATAATATATATATATATATATATATATATATATACATATATATAAACATACATAATATAATATTTTGAAATTGTGAATTTACCATGTTCTAAATTCTTATATATAAAAGGACCTTATATAGGAGGACATAAATGAGAAGAATTGGAGGAATATGACTATATATAAGATTAAAGAACAAATACTAAATATCAGCATCTATCATGTTAATTAATAATAATCATATATATATACATTCTCATATATGCGCCATATATATCTTTTATTAGACTTCATGATAAAAGATTACATTTTCTCAATTTTTATATAAATACTGCTTCAATGAATGCTTTATATAAGGAAAGATGATATTATGCAAATCTTTTTATTAAATCAGTATATTGTAATTTATTCCAAATATTACGATAAAATATGGATGTTTAAATATTATGATAATAGTTTTTTGCTATATAGTATTATAGTAAATTAGAAAATTACTTACAATTTTATAGCGGAGAGATATTACGATACTTAATTGATCAATGTAGGAAGAGGTGATGTTCACTTCCTTCGTCTGGGCACGCGACGCACTCTGATTTGGAAATCTTAATCAATTAACAATGTTATAATTATGAAAATCATAAAATTATATAGAATTGTTTTATTTAGTTTTATTTGTACACGAAGGCTATGAACATTGTTTGTGAAATACTTTAAATGTGATATATATCAGCTATCATGAAAAGTTTTGTCATTGAAATAAATTAAAACAAATTTTCATAATTTTCTTATTGCTTGAATATTATATCTATGATTATAAATAATCACTTAAAAATTGTATAGCTTATAAAAGATACGAAATGAAACATTAATGATATTAATATATTAATAACAAATTTATTAAGAATAATGAAATTTATGTCATCAATCACATTTTCCATACTTTAATATGAAAATATATATGTAATGAATCTACATTATTTATATGCAATATATATAAATTTATATATGTATATAATATAATAATATAATGTATAATAAGAATATAATATAATATAATATAATAATATATATAAATTTATATATAATTCCGCAAATATTTCAGAAGTAGGAGAGAATTAAACACAAAGAACTATTACCAAGAAGAATCAAGCAAAAGGTATAAAATATTTCAACGTTTCACACATTTCATTCTGCATCCATTTATAAAACATGTAGGAATGAGTGTTATTACCTAATATAGTCATTATTCGACTAAGAAAATCTAGCTTAGTAGAAACAAAGAAGAATTCATTTATAACCATTTTGATGCATAGCTTTTTTATTATACGCGCAGTAAAACATTCAATTATAATATTTTTAAAAAATATCAAAATATTTGATTTTAGAGTACAAAGCACACGATTTTTGCCTTTTCTGTAATATATACATCAATCTCATAAAACATTAATATTTTTGATATATCAATTTCAATTTATCCATATTTCTTATCGTGTGGTATATAAAATGGAAAAATATGACATAGAAGTTTTCGCGAACTGTAAAAATATCATACTTTAATGAGTTTATTAGTTATTTCATTGAATATAAGACAATAAAATAATGAAGTATTTTCTAATATACTCAAAGATATATGCTTTTACTATTGCGAAACTTTCTAAAGATGAAATAAATAAGCTATCGACATTCACATTAAAATCTATGGTACCTCATTGCAATAGAAAGAATATCAATTTCTGTATTTGTATGGGAGCAATGTACCATCGGATATTATATTTAAAATATGCAATTAATGTTTTTAAAAAAGTAGCAAAACTTGTTAATAGCTTTTTGCAAGTTTATTATAACTTATAAAATTATATAAGTTCCTGTTCTGTTAACAGAATATCTTTATTAAATATTTCTTATATGTATATGTCTCATAAGAATGCCACTTACGCAGCAAGAAATACTTCTGTGATATGATCCGTGAGTTCTATCCGAGATAATTTGCAACAAGCATAAATAACAATTGCACAGAAGAAATGCGGTAATACCTCTGTCATAATATTTCCAAATGATGTAATCTGAAAAATCTAACGTACTTGTTTCTCTTATTAAACTATAAAATTTTTTAATTCTTATCTACAAATATTACGTGCACAAAATTATCTCCATCATATAATTAATATTGAAATATTAAAGAAAAAATTTAAAATGCTCTTCGGAACTATTCAGAATTAATTAATTCAGCATACAACGTTATTAATTTATAATTAGTAATTAAATAATTTATAATATGAAATAGACATATTAAAAATTAGCAATACATGTATTCAGAAATATATTTTCATTGTTTTTAAATGTAATCCAAGATTTACTTGAAAAAAGTTGAGACTTAAACAAATTAATCCGACTGTTAAACTGCACATCATTGCATCTAATTGATTAACCAGAAATATCGATAGATTATAACAATTATAGATTATAACAATAAAAATTAAAAATAAAATTGTTACAGATGTATGTATTACATGTATTTTTCACAGATACTCATTTCATCGCCTGTTATTTGAATATTTATTATTATTTCGTTTATATCTAATATTTCTAAATTTTTATATTTATATTCCTTTATAGTAATAATGTACATAATAGAACAGGAAAAACTTATCTATAAGGTTAAAAAATAAAGCAATATTATTTTCTGAAAACAAGTTTGTAAGTACGAGAAATTACAAAATTGTCTAAATAAGATATATATATATAAGGAAAAGAGACCGAATTGTTGTGCATCTAAGGCTTGGTTCGGTTAGTCGAAGCGTTGTGTATCGCGCCCGACGAAAGATGGCCGTGAAAAAAACTGTCGATGCCGAGAGTTCGCGGGGCAATGTGATACGTCTAGATTAGATGGTAGTATATAGTGATTAGTCGATAATTCTGAAACAACTTTTAACAACTTTTTCGTATATATAAAGGACGAGTTAGAGCGAGACGCTAGGGCGACTAATCTTGCGAGAAACACTATATTATATTCTGGAACACTATATTTCTAGAAAAATAATGTTCTTTCTTGTTCTTTTTTCAATCTGAAGTGTCGAAAACCCATCCTACTTATTATTTCCATCCTTATAAAATCCTATATATCACATAAATTAATTCGTTTTATTCAAAAATTTTAAACTTGCAAAGTTTTTTAAAGATTAAGACTTTGCAAATTAGCAATATTTGACTGTGCCTGTGCTTCAGAACATTTTATAACTGAAAATCTGTAACCTACTTTATATTTGCTATAAATGTTCAATATTGATATTGGACATCAGAACGCAGTCTTAATAACAGATGTTCATACAAATAAATTTACGCTTAATGATATTCCACGTAATAAGAAATCAGCTTGAGTGAATTCGGAGGTTCGTATATTTGGAATAAAGCATGAATTTGTTAGTATAAATTAAATGCAGATAAACGGAGTTCTATTCTGTTTAAATAGTAGATATTTCTTATAATATTATATATATTATATATGTATGTATTATATATGTTTTATGTATATATATATAATATATATGTATGATGCGTTTGAAAGACTACTGTTAATTTTTAAATAAAAATGTTACAATTTCATATTTGTATTAATTAATCTTTCTTATATTGTACAATTTCATTCACAAAGATTTTTTATTTTGTTAATAGTATAAAATACATTGTGTTTTCCTTTGATTCCAATTACTTTCTATTCTAATTAATCTTATTTTTAATATACCATTACTTAATTTTGTTACGTTATCGCGTAGAATATATGACAGTAAAATAAGATACCGAAGTTTTTACAAGCTGCAATAAATATAATCTTTTAGAAAAGAGTATATATATATATATGTACCAATTTGTAAAATATAATATCGTGAATATATCATATTATCCATTTACCATAACGAAACCTTCTATCGACGGAACGAATAGTCCACCAACATTCACGTTGAAATCTCTATATCCTTTCTGTAATAAAAATAATATTAATTTTTCTATATGTAACGGAGCTGTATATCATTGAATCTTGTACCTAAAAAATTAGATATAGTTGAATCAGCAATGAAAAAAAAATATGGGGATTGAGTAATAATTTACTGTATAATAAAATAAATTATTTTATACACGAACAATATTAACATACTTCATCCTATGTAACAAGTTTTATATCAACACTTTATATATCTATATATATATAACTAAATTTATTAAAATGAAAATCATCAAATATTTGTTATAAATTTTGTTAATGAAATAATAATAAAAATTTAAAATCAAAATGACAGATAATCTATTGAATATAACAACAGATTAATAACAGAAATTATTAAAATCTGTTATTCCGTTCATTTAATTAGAATATAATAGACAAATTTTGCTTGATTTTCATCATCAACTTATTTTCGAAGAATGAATTTAAAATTCATTAATAATTTTGTAATATGATATCTGTTAATACAGATATAATATTTCAAAACTTAATATTTAATATTAAAATATTTAACATTTGAAATAGTCTGTTGCCAAACTGTTAGCAGATTTTGATGTTAGATAACTGCTAACATTTTGCTTACTCGTAATTGTATTTCATACGAATGCTTCTTACGCGGCAAAAAATACGCTTTTGCTATGATCCGTGAGATTTTGCCCAAGATAATTTGCGATAAACATATAGAAGATCATGAGAATTATATATAAAAAAGGCGGTATTATTTCTGTAATATCATCTTCACTCATCATAATCTGAAAAATCTATGATACGAATTTTTTATTTTTCACAAGTATTTTATTTATTATATTATGACATACGATGTAAATCTACAGATATATATGAAGTTATTTCTTCATAATGAATTATGATAATTCCATGAAATATTAAAAATTATTTCAAAACTAATTAAATATATGTGTCATTGAAAAATTAAATTTTTTAGTATTATAATAGCAATTATAATTAGCATTTATTAGTATTATATGACATCAAATATATGTTAAAAAGTAGAATTAGAAAAGCGTTTTCTAATTTGATGCAAAACACTTACTCGAAATAAGTTGAGACTAAAGAGGCTACTCCAAATATTATTAAGAAGAACAACATTATTTAATATTTAGATATGAAAAATAACGTTAATCTTTAATAATAAAATAAAGCATTATTATATATATAATAATGCTTAAATACTTTATTTAAGTACCAACTTCATAGCTTGACGATGAATATCTACGGCATAAATTATCTTCTTGGATGTCAATATTTCCTTATTCATATCACTATTTTGCAACATATTGAATTTCATTGAATGTTCAATACGATATCTGCAAAAAGCATCACTTTCCATTCTCATCTCACACAATAGATATATACACGACATATACTTTTTAATATTTATATTTAACATTATGAATTTTAATTAAATTCAATATTTTTATGACCGCTTCTATTATACCTAGCAATCCTAAACATCCCACAAATATGGTGAAAAAATGAAATGGGTATTTTTCCTATTGCTATCACTGAAGCAATGCTTAAGCAAATTGTTATGTTTATATGTAACATAACTAAATAGTAATATTTTTCTTGATCGATAAAGTATTCCATCATAATCAGGAAACGATGTGGTTCAGATCTATTTATCGGTAAAGTAATGTCAAATATGTCCAACCATAATTGAAAGATGATAAGCGTGAATACCACATATAGCAAATGCTAAAAAAGAAGTAAATAGAATATATGTACAATTTAATACAATACTACATAGAATATGCATGTGTATTTTTCGTTATGGATTTTATGTATATGTTGGAAGAACAATACAATTATGTAATAAAAATATTAAAATACTATCTCACATATAAGAAATATCGTAAAATATTTCGCATTATGACCATATTTTCTCATAATAGCAATTTCATTTGCATCTTTCAACTCATCATGTATATACTGAAGTTGCTTTAGTATTTTTTAAATCTGATAATGAAATCATTTCTTGTATTATCTGTGAAAATCTAAAGAAGATTGTTACATGTAATATAGATTTTAGATGTGAAATTTATTTCTCAATATATTTGTCGAATGATTCTTACTGAATCATGTCAACTTACTGTTTCTAATTCAGTGCCAAATGAAATATATTTTATCACGAAAATGCTGAAAAAAAGCACAGTGGAAAGAACTTTCAGATCCGGAGTATATTTGGAAATACTGTAAGCTGCAAATGATAAATTTATGTAAAATTAATTAAAGTATTTATTTCTTTAGATAGTAATGCAATATTACATCTTACAATTGTAATGATTTTATTATATATATAATAATTTAATTAAGAGAATATATATAACCAATTATACAAATTTTATTTATTCATATTATGTCAGGTATATCGTGTATTTATTATACAAATTATATTAAATAGAAAAGTGTGAAATAATATTGAAAGTAATAAAATATAACTAAATGTATTCAATATAGATGTGAAAATGAATTGAAAGCTTAACAATATAATTTTCGTTAACAGTGAATTATTATAAGTTAATATAATACAGCTATGTAATATTGACGCATAAATAATTATTGAAATATATTGCCTTACCTGAAATATAATAGAGCTTATCAGAATACTAGAGAAAAGAATAAACCGAAGTCAAACTAATTTCGTTTGTTTATATGGCCGTAAGCCGATGATGAGTAAAAGAATTTTATTGATACTGAAATAATTATCCTCGAGACGAATCATTTTCTCAAGGAGCTTGGAACGCGTATGGTTGGACAAGATGATGATAAACATCAGTTATCCCTTCTATTAGTTTCATCGATCGGTTAGATATTCAATGCAATTTCAGCATAATCTTCTAATCTAATATAATGCGAACGTAAAATGATGTAAATCATAATGATAAAATTATGAGATCAAAGCAAATATATTCTATCGATGTTTCTCAGATTAAATTTAACAATCATATTACCAATCAGAAAGCAATTGTGATCTTTTCTTTGAAAAATTCAATGTTATTTGTATAAAATATGGATTTGGATAAATTATTATGTAAAAGAATAATTTAGAAATTTATAAATATAGATTTATAAAGTAAATAAATTATTTATATTTGAACAAAAATGCTAAATGGGGAATTTATCGCTAGTCTTGTAAAGTTGTGAAAGCACATAAAAAGTTTTGCGATAATAATATAAAAAATTGATTAAAATTATATATATTTAAAATATAAAACATGTGCAATGTTTATATCGCAGAAATTTAATGCATTAATTAATATTTTTTATTACATAATTTTAATCACAATAATTATCCGTTCATAGAATAACGAAATATTTAAATGTATCATATGTAAAATATAGGAATATCCTCTTCTGAAATATAAAATATATTCTTGCTCCATTGTATACTCTATTATATTCTTATATCCATATTCTCACTATATTATTTGATTCATCCTTATTTCATTATCGTGTAGAATATATAACAATAAAATACGACATCGATGCTTTCATAAGCTATAATAAATATCATTTTTTGGTGTATTGATTCTTAAGATATAACATGTTAAATATATTCTAATAAATTCTGTTTTTCTCTACCATGGCAAAATCTTCTAATGATGGAACAAATAATCCACCGATATTCACTTTAAAATTCGTAGAACGTTTTTGTAACAGAAACAATATCAATTTACCTTATCGTAAGGTAGCCATGTACCAGTCAATATTATATGTAAAATGTATAAGTGTAATAGATGAATAATCATTAACAATTTTAGAAAATAGTACTGATCAATAAACTTTAATATATATTGCTTTGTTTTACAAACAGCATTATATTTTGAATGTAGAAGTTCTTTTTTATACACTTATATCTTACAACAATATTTCTGACGCATTAATAAATATATACTTGCAATGATTCGTAAGATCTTGTCCGAGATAATTTACAACGAACATATATGTAGTATAGATGAAAGGAATTATCGGTGGCGGCATATATCAAAGGCGTGTAATCAAAGAAGCCGACGTACATCAGCGTGTATTTGCGTGTTGCAGAACAAAGACAACCACGGAAAAAACTGTGGATGCCCGGAAACTCGTGGAACGATGTGATTCATCCAGATGATATGTAGCGATTAGCCGACAATTCTGAAATGTACCATTTACCATACCATACCATACCATTTTTGGGTATATAAAGGATGAGGGTAGCAAAGACGAGTCAGAGAGTATGAGGCAAACGAACAGAGAGAGTTTGCGAGTGACGCAGTATGTGTGATAGACAATAGTCGAGTAGAGTTGTAGAGTTGCGAATGGCGAAGTAATAAAGTTAGCTAGCCTATTGAGAGATGTTATATGTTTGTGAAGAATAATAAAGAGTTTCTTTACTTATTGTTTTATCATTCTGAGGCGTCGAAAACCCATTCATTTAATATCATCATCAATATAGAATCATCTCTACAAATTTTGGGGGCTCAGCCGGATCGACGCAATTGGATTGTGAAACCTGGAGTGAAGAACGGTCTAAGGATTGCGAGCTGCAAGAAAAGACCGAAAGCTGCGAACTGCCGATGAGAATCGAAAGAACAGTTCGAGAGTTACGAGTTGCGAGCTGCGGGCTGCGAGCTGCGAACTAAGGATTGAGAGTTGCGGGGTATGAGCTGCGAGCTGCAAGAGGGAACTAAAAGCTGCGAGTTGCTGGTGAGAATCAAAAGAACAGTTTGAGGGTTACGAGTTGCGAGCTGCGAGCTGCGAGCTACAGACTTAAGATTGAGAGTTGCGGGTTGCGAGCTGCGAGCTGCAAGAGGGAACCGAAAAACTGAAGGCCGAAAGCTGACGACCGAGAACCGAGAGTAGAAGCAACCCAAAGGTGAAGGTATTGAGCTTAGAAGCAGCCAATATGAGTGCCAGATACACGAACGATCTAACAGTAATGGAGTTGAAAGAAGAGCTGAAGAGATTAGGTCTGTCCGGCACGGGTTGCAAGAGCGAGTTAATAGCATGCCTGAATAGGTCGAACCCCAGCACATGGAGTGAGCTACAGTTAGAAGCTCAGATAATTAAAAACACAGTGAAGATTGCTAGCAAAGGGAGCAGCCATGAACGAGCGGAGTGCGATCGAGAAAGAGAGACCACCGAGGCATGATCAGATCCACAACTTCGAAATGCATTTGAGACGGAATTAGAAATGGTGAGGCGAAAACTCGAGTTAGTGAAGGCTCGATTATCGACGACTAATTTCGCATGCTGCACCCGCCATGCACTGGAAACACATACAAGTGCAGAGATGGGTGGGTACAAAACAAAATTAGCATAAATACCATAGCCCAGCTTCTCCCTGAGTTCGATGGTACAATAGGTAAGTTTTGCATATGGGTAAGTTTTGATCTTGCATATGGCAAGATCAATTAGAATTTCTGGAGCAAACTTACCAGCTGAACATGAAGCTGAATATGAACTAAGCACATGAAAATACTGATCGGGCTGCGATTACGAAGAAAAGCTTTGACTTGGCTGCATTCGAAGAGGGAGCATATGCAACTGTCCATGGAGGATCTACTCGAAGGACTAGGGGCTATGTTCGACCAGCAATCCGATATGATGGTGCTGCACGAGAAATTTCGGAAACGTAAGTAGTAGAAGGACGAGATATTCAGCGACTACATGCACCAGAAGGTCATTCTAGGGAACCATGTGCCGATCCCAGAAAACTAATGGGATACATTATCGACGGTATTCTTGATCGAGTAATGAGAAACGAAGCGCGAATCAGCGGTGCGACAACCAGAGAAGAGTTGAAAGCACGATTCAAGCAGATAG
Organism: Eciton burchellii; assembly: GCA_020341155.1. NCBI lineage: Eukaryota > Metazoa > Arthropoda > Insecta > Hymenoptera > Formicidae > Eciton > Eciton burchellii. The sequence continues at coordinate 41,853 of JAHMML010000037.1, read as the reverse complement.
AACGGTGAGATAAGAAAGACGAGGCAAAAAGCGGCAACAGGGATGGTGAAGCCGGAACAAGCAAGCCGGGGAGGAACAGCGGCAGTAAGCGCAGAAAGAGCGAGTAGAGGAAGAAATGCTTCAACTGTGGACTGTCCGATCACGTCACCAGAGATTGCCCAACGAAGACGCAGGGACCAAAATGTTTCCAGTGTGATAAGCACGGGCAGTTGGCGTCCAAATGCGATAAGCGAGCGAAAGCTATAAACGACGTTAATATTGTTACGTGAAGCGCCGGGAAGAAATACGTAAAGGAGATATCGATTAACGGTCAGAAGATAGAAGCGCTTTTCGATACCAGGAGCGATATTTGTCTGATGCGCGCGGATCAATATATCAGAGTAGGTGCCCCGAAGTTAGGGAAAAAGACGATTCGATTTCGCGGCGTGGTACAGGCTATAATATAACTCTAGACGAGTTTAATGCGATTGTGAGTATAGATAAGAGAGATTACCCAATGCGTGTCTACGTCGTCTTGGACACGTTCATAAAATATAAGTTGCTCATAAATACGGATTTTCTGAACTCTGTTCAAGTTACGATGAATGCTGGAGAAATCGCTATTAATGCTTCGGAGTCCATTCCGGAAAGAAGGAAATTTGCGAGGTGTGTTAATTGGACTTAGTTTCAGACGAAGAAAATAACATAGACGTGACGCATGTATCAAACACTGAACATCAAGACGCAATTAAGAGTAGTCGACGAGTATAAATCGCAGAAAAAGCGAGAGACCAAACTAAAGATGACTATATTACTGAAAGATGATGAACCTGTGTAGAGAGCAAGGCGACTGTCGCCAATCGAAAGAGAGCAGGTAAACGCACAAGTCGATGAGTGGATGCGCAAGAGCAATTGTGCAATCTTTATCAGTATGCAAGTCCTGTCATATTGGCCCGGAAGAAGGAAGGCTCGATTAGATTATGCGTAGATTATCGACAGTTTAATAAAAAAATAATTAAGGATCGATACCAGTTATCACTCGTGGAAGATCAGCTCGATTTACTACAGGGCGCAAGATATTTCAGTACGCTTGACTTAAAAAACGGATTTTTTCATGTTTTTATGCACGAGCCAGAAGCTCACGACTTTTATTGTACCTGATGGACATTACGAATTTTTGCGGGTTCCTTTCGGTTTGTGTAACTCACCGGTCGTTTTCCAAAGATTTATTAACTCAGTTTTCCGCGATCTAATCCAGGACAAGGTAGTGTTAACTTACATGGAGACTTAATAACATCTTCTATTGACTGTGAAACAAGGATAAGGAATCTTCGAGTAGTATTAAAAATGGCGGGCGAGGCCGGACTAGAGGTAAACTGGTCAAAGTGTCAATTTTTGCAACAACGTGTAGAGTTTCTAGACCACGTAATAGAGAACGGCTGTGTGAGCCCTTCTGAGCCCTTCCGAGTAAAACGGAGATGATACGGAAATTCCCCGAGCCGAAATCGGTAAAACAGGTTTAGAGCTTTCTGGGATTGAGTGGATATTTCAGAAAATTTATTACCCAGTATTCTATTATCACACGTCCATTGACTAATCTGCTGAGACAGGCGGTGGACAGGGTTCGAGTTTGATGAAAGAGAAAGAGAATTGTTTACGCGATTAAAGGAGATTCTTTGTGATAGTCTAATCCTAAATCTATATGAGGTCGGCATGGAGACAGAATTGCATATAGATGCATCGATGCACAGATACGGCGCAATACTTCTGCAGAGAAGCAGAGGCGACGACACGTTGCATCCAGTCTATTATTGCAGTGGAAAGACCACGCCCGCGGAAGAGAAATACGCAAGTTACTAGCTAGAAGTATCAGCTATTATGAAGGCCCTTAAGAAATTCCGAGTTTATTTCCTGGGTATACCATTTAAACTTATTATTGATTGTCGTGTGTTCGCGGCCGCAATGAACAAGAAAAATTTGTGCGTACGTGTGGCGCGGTAGGCCTTATTGCTAGAAGAATTCAGTTATACAATCGAACATCGGCCGGGTAGAAGCATGGCGCATATTGATGCGTTGAGTCGTTACCCGCTACCGCAATGTATGTTAATAGACGCTTCTAAGGATGGTCTGTTGGCGCAAATGGAGACAGCGCAGCAAGAGAACGTCGACGTTAACAGAATCATTGATCTTGCTGAGGCGCGGAAGATCGACGGATATGTTGCGAGAGACGGCATATTTTCCAGAGAGGTAGATAATGATCTGCGGATGTTGTATCCGTTTCATTAAAATCTCGAGTTATCCGACAAGCACATGAGAGAGAAGAGCACTTTTCAGTCGCAGGAATAGGAGCGTTATTGGATGAAGAGCGTCGGAATCTGAGTATTAGAGATGAAATTCAGAAAGAAAGTAGGCGCAGATCCAGTAGGAAGCGGAAAAAAGAAAAGGCATTAACTTATCGCGAAAACGACTTAGTAGCGATTAAGCGCATGCAGCAAGGACCAGAACTGGAGTTAGCCAATAAGTACCTCGGTCCTTACAGAATTATTAAAGCCTTGCGTAATAATTGGTACGTAGTTAGGAAAGTGGGTGATCACGAGGGAAACATCCACTGCTGCCGATTATATAAAACCATAGGCGAGCGAGACAGATAATCCATTAGATGACGAAGGACTGTGCGACTTGGAGTTGTAAGATAGTAATAATTGATAGATGTCCGAGGTGGATATCAATGCAGGATGGCCGAATGTAATATAGAAAAAAGGAATTATCGGTGGCGGCATATATCAAAGGCGTGTAATCAAAGAAMCCGATGCGCACGAGCCTGTATTTGCGTTCAGAAAGACAACCGCGGGAAAAACTGTTAATACCCGGGAGCTCGTGATGTGATTCCTCCAGATGATATGTAGCGATTAGCCGACAATTCTGAAATGTAGTACCATTTTTGGGTATATAAAGGACGAGGGCAGCAAAGACGAGTCAGAGTGTGAGACAGTATGCGAGAGTGTAAGACAGTATGCGAAAGACGAGACAAGACAAACAGTGTGTGATAGACAGTAGTCGAGTAGAATCGCGAACGGCGAAGCCTGTGGAGTCAGCTTAGTTTATCGAGATATCTTTACGTTGATAGAAATATAATATATACATTCCTATATATATTATATATATATATGTTAGAATCACTTTGCAGGGATACCAACTCCATCGATTGCCGTTGGATATAGCACAAATTATTCTTTTGAAGATAAGATTTACATTATTCGTCTTATTTTTTAATGTATCCATATCTAATGAGTGTCTAACTGCAAATAATATGAATAAATAATCATTGTAGATATATTAAACGATATAGACATATATATTTGACATACATATATAGATATATGACATACATATTTGCATAGCAATATAACTTTTATATATCTTCTTTTTTCACATTTCAATTATAATATTTATATACCTAGTAATTCTAAACATTCCGCATATATGTTAGAAGAATGTAATGAATATTGTACCTGTTGCTATCGTTACAATTACTGCTAACTGTAAAAACTGTAACATTTATGTATAGTAAAATGAGATAAGAATACTTCTTTTGATCGGTAAAATATTTGGTTATCATAGGTATTATCAAACTACGAGACCGAGATCTATTAATTCGTAAAACACCATCAAAGATCTCTTCCAAAATTGGACAATGATATACAACTATACTGCATATAGCTAATACTAAAAAAGATTTAAATATTAATATGTCAACATAATAAAAATAATAAAAACGGAAACAAAAAAGGAAGAAGAGGGAAGAGAAAAGCACGAGATATAAGAGACAAGAATAGAGCGCTAGAGGAAGGGAAAGAAAAAAAAAGATAAAAAAAGAATAGAAACTAAAAATAACTTTATGATATATATAAGGAGAGAAAGAGAGAGAAAGAGAGAAAGATGCACACACATTTCAGATATTTATGTATGTGAAATTTGGATGTGCATACACTAAAAAAAAAATAATTATATTTATGAAAAGCTGAGATAATTATCTTACGCGTAAGTATAGTCGTATAACGTGCATTATAACTATATTTTTCTGCAATAGCAATTTCATGTCTGCAATAGCATGTTTATCCTTCAATCCATACATATTAGAATTGCATTAATAACTTTTTTATCTTGCAATAGAAAGGTCATTTTATATATCTTTATATTTCTACAAAATAATATTGTTACATATATGTGTAATAATATGATTTATTATAGTATTTTTATTGATATTTTACAGATTAACTCTATGGTCAATACTATAGTCATACGTCAATACTGAATAACACGTACAATGAAAAAAAATATTACAAATATTACAATACAAAAGACTTTAATGATTAGATACGAAGTTAACATTGAAGTTATGAATACTATAAGCTGTAATCATTTTATTTCGAAATTTTCTTCAGAAATTTATGATTGTAAGCAATATTGTGTAAACAATTTGAAATTATTATTTATTTTCTTATTTATATTTTAATAATCGTAATCATTAAAAAGAATAACGTAAGATTATAATTAAAAAAGGTTTTTTATTATCTTAATTAAATAATAAAGTATAATAAATTGAATATTTTTGATATATTAAAAATAATACTTTTATAATAATTTATAACAGTCATTAATTAGATTCCATAATTATATAATAATTATATCGTAGCACAAAAATAATGTTTCATTAATTTTTTTACTTAGAATATAATAGTTCTGACTTTTAAGACAGATCGTTTCTTCAAAAAGTTTAAAATGTATATGACTTCTAAAGATAAGTACTTCTTTTGTCCTTTTTCTATTGATTGATAGACGTACTATAATTTCTCTCATGTCATGTAAAATTACGAAGCAATTTTCTTATTTATTATGATGCGATATCATGTAAAATAAAACAAGATATTATTGTAAGATCAACACATATATATATTAGCATATATATGTATATATACATATATTAGCACATATATATTTTATTAATATTTCAAATAAATCCTAATGAAACTATAATTCATTCATCGAATTTATGGAAGAACTTCCAGAATATCATCTTTTTTTATATAATGCGTTCTTTGAAGAAATATTTTCCTTAGAATTAAGAAAATGTATTAACATATTTTATCACAATTTTAAAATTTTATTATAACATACTATTTCATAAAATTTTGTCTTTACTAAATAATGTGCTTATTTTCCCAAATTTAAAACTAAAACATTTACCTATTAATTTCTCATTAACTAATTATTCAATTAGAAAGTTATTAGAACTCTTATTTAAAATACTCTAATCAACATTATTTTTATATATTATATATAGATCATATATTTATATCTTGTAATTAAATTAGAATTCATTCCAGAAGATACTTCTTATTAATCTCATATGCTATGTGCTTTGAATGGACAAAATAAAATTAAATGATATAATATTATAGAAATTTCGCTTTATAAAATCCAATTATTGTTGTCATATACATTGTTTGCTAGAAATATAAATTCAAAATTTAATTAAATTAAAAATATACTTAATCTAAGATACTTTCTGAAATCCATTTTTTTTTAAATATCTAAATCAGATATTGAAATATCTAAATAATCTGAAATATATTAATATCTAAAGAAATAATATTTCTTGCTGAAGAAGCAAATTGAAATTAACTAAATTTTTATATTATCAATATTTATACTTTTTTGAGATATATAATATAATGTTCAATTCTAAAATATATATTGTAAAATATCTGTTATAACAAAATTATTCTTTAGAATAATCTTTATTATATAATTCTGAATGCAATCTTTTTATTATGTTTTAAATAATTATGTAATACATTAATATATAACAAATGTAATAACTTGCTCTTTTGTAATATAAAGCACATAAATATATGTGTGCATACGTATACATATGTATACATTATTATTTCTCATCATCACTTACATTTTCAATATATTATTATTATGTTCATGTTTATTATCGCGTCTAATATATAACAGTAAAATAAGATGCCGAAGTTTTTACGAGCTGTAATAAATATGACTACTTATTACTAAAAGACTAAAGACATATTAAGAGTATACTCAATTAATTTTTTTTTACCGTAGCGAAACCTTCTAAAGACGGAACAAACAATCGACCGATACTAACGGTAAAATCTCTAACATTTCTTTGTAATAGGAATATTCATCATTTTCTGTATAGGAGTTATGTACCATTTAATATGTATGTATTGTATTGTATCTAAAAGCTTCATGAATATTAATACAATATACAATTAGAATTTTAACAAAACCAGAAAAATGTGTTATTGGTGTTCATAAAATGACTTATTTGATACATGGATAATATAAATTTCTGTTCTATGTAACAATTTTTGTAATTAAATTTCGTAACTACTTGTATGCCATAGAAATACTCTTACGCAGCAAGAAATATTTCTTTGTTCTGATCCGTGATTTCTTGTTCGAGATAGTTAGCAATAAACATATATAAAAAAACAGTTGCATAGAAAAGATTTGGCGCTATCTCCGTAACATTACCTCCAAATAATGTAATCTGAAAAATATAAGAAATATTTGTTGATTTTTAAACAATTGTTTGCTTATAGTTATATTTACAAGCATCATATGCATAAAACTATATGCGTAGCCTACATTGTGATAATAATAAAAAGCAGTGAAAACATATTTTAAGGATTAATTGAAATTAACTGATATATATTATTTAATAATTAACTATTATTTTTGGCATATACACATATAGAAAAATATTTTTTCAAAGCAGATTTATGTTGTGGCTATATTTAATAGGAAATATAAAACTTACTCGAAATAGATTGAGACTTAAACTAGTCACTCCGAATATTATTAGACAGGACATCATTATTTCTAATTTATTGACTAGAAATATCGACAAGCTTTAAAGGCAGAAATATAATACAAAATTATTAAAACATATATATTACAAGTATTTTATAAGAATACCAACTTCATCGCTTGTCGTTGAATATCTATAGCGCAAATTATTTTTCTGCAGATAAGATTTACACTTTTCATGTTACTTTTTAATGTATCCATATCTAGTGCATGTTCAATGCGATAACTGCAATATAAATATATCATAATCACAAATATATGGAACGATTGGATATGCACTTGTATATAACATATATTCCTTATATACGTTCTTAAATTTATTAATGAATCTTGAATATACATACCGAATATTAATATTTTAGTTTATATTTTTATTTTTATACCTTGCAATTTTGAACATCCCACATATGTGAATATGTTGAATGAAAGTAAGAAACGTTATTCCTATTGCTAACGTTACAATTAGTTGTATACAAATTATAACGTTTGTCCATGATAGAATAAAATAGAAATACTTTTCTTGATCAACCAAATATTCTGTCATTATTGGCATAGTACAAGAACAAGATACATTCATTTGCAAAACGATGTCAAACATTTCCGTCCAGAATTGGGCAATGATAAGTATAAATATAATGTACATTCCAATTACTGCAAAAGGCAATAAAGTACGAAGAGAGATAATGAGAAAGATAAAAAGTGATAATGAAAAAAAGAATGGAAACATAGTTTTATAATGTACATATATATAGCGAGAGATATAAATGCTGATACGTTTTACATGAAAAATTTACATATATATTACATACATGATAATTTTGGTAAGTATAAATTAGTATAAATTATAAATAAATGACTATGCTTATAAAAATATTGAAAAAATTACTTATAAGTGCAGCTGTATAACGTCTTGTATTACAACTGTATTTTTCTGCAATAACAATTTCGTTTTCATCTTTCAGTTCATCATGTATATATTGGAATTGCGCTAGTAATTCCTTTATCTTACAATACAATAATTTTTTGTAATCGTCTTCACAATTAAGTGATATTACACGAAAATGATATTGTATTTCGTAATGACTTATGTAATATCATACTAAGGTTTCATATATCAAGTTACTAAATAACAGATATTTTATCTCGATAGTAGTAAACAAACACGCACTACTAAGGACTTTAATGAGAAGATTCGAAGTGAAAGTCGAAGATACAAATACTGTAAGCTGCAATAATTTTACTCCAGAACTTTTTTTTAAATTATTTCTCTTAATCTCGCGCATATTCTTTCAAAATATTATTTACTCCTTATGTATGTAATAATTAAAAAGAGAAAGTGTTAAATTACAAAAATTGAACAATCGTTCGAAACTAATTCAATATAATGTAATATAATATAAATAACATTTATCATTATAACAATTGAAACATCACGCAAATAATTTTCTGTTAGAAACTTCTTTACTTGAAATATAATAGTTTCCATTAAAATAACAGAGAAGAAAATATATTGAAATCTAGCAAATTTTGATTGTTCGCAAGGCCACAAACCAATGACAAGTAAAAGAATTCTTGAGATTGAAATAATGATCTTCAGAAGAGATCATTTTTTCGTAAAGTAAAGTCAAACTACGTATGACTTCGGAAGTGAAAGAAAGTCGCCTATTCCCTTTTTTCCTTATTAATCGATAAATATATCATAATTTCTCCGGTCTATTGTAAAATTAAGAAACAATTTCCTAATTTAATACGTTATGATGTAAAACATTATGATGTAAAACAGAAGAAAATTATTATTGAGACATTAAAACATAGGTATTTTATTAATATCTCAAAATTTACAGTAGAATCATCGATTTCATGAAGAAATTTGCAGAGCATCGTCTTATTTTATAAAACATATTTTTCTTTTAACGAAATATTTACATTGAAATTAAATTTATCTTAAAAATATAAACGTTTTACTATAATAATTTTGATATATTTATTCTAATATATTATTCCAGATAAGATACGCTACGTTCTTAAATACAATGTGCTCACTTTTCTAAATATAACTTTTGCAAATATAACTATTATCCATTAATTTATCACTAACAAGCAGTTAAATGTTATTAAAACGCTCAATACACTTTAATCTACATTATTTTTATATATATTTTATAGATTAGATATAAATCTTACTTCAAACTATTTTTATATCTTTTACCTACTTTCTACTAGCAGTTAATTTTAGAATGTGATATCATCTGTTTATTAATCTCATGTGTTATAGAGACATCAATGACAATACCCTAAAATATAACCCTAAACTCTACAATAAAATATAATTTCATTTGATAATAAGATTTTGTTACTTGTACTGCTCATATATACTGCTTATATAGAAATATAAATTTGAAAAATTAGTTGCAATTAAAGTAAACTAGTTAATCTAAGACACTATCTAACATCTATCTTTTAAATTGAGGTATTTAAATGATCTAAAATATATTAATATGAACAAAATTTGATGCTGAAGAAGCAAATGAAAGTTAACTAATATTTTTATATTATCAATAGTTACACTTTCTTGGGATATGTAATACAATATTCAGTTCTAAAATATTTTAGAAATTATTCCTTATGATAGTTTTCATTATATAATTTTGGATAGCCTTTTTACAACATTTAAAATATTTAGTTCATATACAATATACAAACAAATGTAGTACCTTTTCTTTGTAATATAAAATATATAAATACATGCATGTCTATACATGTACACATTATTGTTTCTAATCATCATTTATATTTTTAATATATTAATATTATGTTCATGTTTACTATCGTATCGAATGTATAACAGTAAAATAAGATGCTGAAGTTTTTACGAGCTGTAATGTATATGATTACTTATTACTTATGGAATAAAGACATATTAAAAGTATACTCTATTATATTTTTTTACCGTAGCGAAACCTTGTAAAGACGGAACAAACAATCGGCCGATACTAACGGTAAAATCTCTAACATTTCTTTGTAATAGGAACAGTATCATTTTTTGTATTCGTATAGGAGTTATATACCATTTAATATTGTATCTAAAAGATTTATGAATATTAACAATTAGAATTTTAACAAAAACAGAACAATGTGTTACTGATGTTCATAAAATGCCTTATTTGATTCATGAATAACATAAATTTCTGTTCTGTGTAACAATTTTTGTAATTAAATTTCGTAACTATTTGTAGGCCATAGAAATGTCTCTTACGCAACAAGAAATATTTCTTTGTTATGATCCGTAAGTTCTTGTCCGAGATAGTTGGCAATAAACATGTATAAAATAATACCAATTGCAAAGAAGAAATGTAGCACTATTTCTGCAAAATTCTTCTCAAAGGACATAATCTGAAAAATCTAAGACACTTCTTTTCATTTTTGAACAATTCAAACAACAACAACATTATAATCATATTTAAGAGTATCATATACTCGAAATTGCTATTGTATAATCCATTAGGGCCATAAAGTCAAAAATTATTGATTAAAGATTCTCTCATTATTATTTATCTCATCTTATTTAATAATTAACTGTTGTTTCTAGTATTAGAGACACATTAAGAAATAGCATAATAATAAAATATTTATTCTAAAATGGATTTGGATTGTTACCGTATTTAATGAAAAACAATAAACTTACTCGATTGAGACTCAAAATAGTCACTGCGAATATTATTATACAAGACATCATTATTTCTAATTTCTTGACCAGAAATATCGACAGGCTTTAAAAGTAAAAACGAAATAGAGAATTATTATAAGAAGATTATAAGAATTGCAAATTATTATAAGAATTGCAAGGATTTTGAATACCAACTTCATTGCTTGCCGTTGAATATCTATAGCACAAATTATTCTTTCGCAGACAAGATTTATGACCTTCATATTACTTTTTAATATATCCATGTCTAGTGAATGTTCAATGCGATAACTGCAATATAAAAATGTTATAATCATAAATATATTGAATATCCAATTTGATATCCACTTGCATAATAACATATATTCCTTATGTACCTTCTTAATTTCATTTATGAATCTTGAATATACATCCTGAATATTAATTTTTCAGTTTATATTTTTATTTTTATACCTGGCAATTTTGAACATCCCATATATGTGTTGAAAGAATGTAATAAACATTGTTCCTATTGCTAATAATACAATTACTTGTACACAAATTGTAATATTTATCCAGAGTACAATGAAATAGAAATACTTTTCTTGATCAACAAAATATTCTGTCATTATTGGCATAGTACGAGAACGAGATACATTCATTTGCAAAACGATGTCAAAGATTTCCGTCCAGAATTGGGCAATGATAAGTATAAATATAATGCACATTCCAATTACTGCAAAAGGCAATAAAGTATGAAGAAAGATAGAAAGCGATAATGAAAAAAAGAATGGAAACATAGTTGTATAATGTACATATATATAGCGAAAGATATAAATGCTGATACATTTCATATGAAAAATTCACATATATATTAAGTATGATAACTTTGATAAGTATAAATTAAGAGAAATAAATGCTCATGCTTATAAACATATTGAAATAATTATCTTACTTGTAAGTGCAGCTGTATAACGTCTTGCATTATAACTATATGTTTCTGCGATGGCAATTTCGTTTTTATCTTTCAGTTCATTACGTATATATTGGAATTGCATTAGTAACTCCTTTATCTTACAATACAATAATTTTTTGTAATCGTATATCGTATATCGTATATTGTAATCATATGTTACACGAAAGTGATATTGTATTTCGTAATTACTTATGTAGTATCACATTAATGTTTCACATATCAACTTACTATATTCATATCGATACTAAATAAAACATATTTTATCTCAATAATAGTGAAGAAACACGCACTGCTAAGGACTTTAATGAGAAGATCCGAAGTAAAAGTCGAAGATACAAATACTATAAGCTGCAATAATTTTACTCAGAACTTTTTTTTAAATTATTTCTCTTAATCTACATGTTCTTTCAAAATATTATTTATTTCTCATAATAATATATAATATATAATATATAATAATTAAAAGAAAAAGGTGTACAAAAATCAAACAATGGTTCGAAACTAATTCAATATAACGTAATATAATAAAAATAATATTTATCATTTATCAACAATTGTAACATCAACAAATAATTTTCAGTTAGAAACTTCTTTACTTGAAATATAATAGCTTCCATTAAAATAACAGAGAAGAAAATATATTGAAATCTCGCAAATTTTGATTGTTCGTAAGGCCACAAACCAATGGCAAGTAAAAGAATTCTGTTGAGATTGAAATGAGGATCTTCAAAAGAGACCATTTCTTCGTAAAGTTCAAATTACGTATGACATCAGAAATAAAACAAAGTCGCTTATCCCCTCCTTTTCTTATTAATCGATAAATATATCATAATTTCCCCGGTTTATTGTAAAATTGCACAACAATTTTGTAATTTATTGTAACGTTATGATGTAAAACAAAAGAAAATATTATTGAGAGATTAAAACTTATTTTACTAACATCTCAAAATTTATAGTGCATCGATTTTATGAAGAAATTTGCAGAGCATTATCTTATTTTATAAAACATATTTTTTCTTAACGAAATAATCACTTTAAAATTAAATTACCTTAAAGATATAAACATCGTACTATCTATAATAATTTTAATATTTTTATTCTAATATATTATTCCATAAGATACGCTGTGTTCTACAAAACAATGAGCTGACTTTTCCAAATATAACTTTGGAAATATAACTTTTATCCATTAATTTATCGCTAATAAGTAGTTCAATGTCATTAAAATACTCAATATACTTTAATCTAGATTATTTTTATACATATTTTATAGATTAGGTACAAATCTTGTTTCAAACTATTTTTATATCTTTTACCTACTTTCTACTAGCAGTTAATTTCAGATAGTAATATCATATGTTTGTTAATCTTACGTTCGAAATAGACACGACATCAATGACAATATCATAGAATACAATAGAATATAATTTCATTTGATAACAAGATTTTTTTATTTATGTCATCAGCTTAAGTAGAAATATACATGTAAAAAATTATTTGAAATTACAGTAAACCAGTTAATCTAAGACACTTTCTAATATTTATCTTTAATATTGAGGTATTTAAATGATCTAAAATAATTCGATATGAAGACAATTTGGTGCTGAAAAGGCAAATGAAAGTTAACTAAATTTTTATATTATCAATACTTATTCGTTTTTCGGATATATAATACAATATTCAATTCTAAAATAATTTAGAAGTTATTCCTTATCATAGTTGTCATTATATAATTTTGGACATGATCTTCTTACTATATTATATTTACTACATGTCAAATAACGATTCTGTTCATATACAATATACAAGAAACATAATAACTTTTTTTTGTAATGTAAGACACATAAATACATGCATGCGTATACACATATACACATGATTGTTTCTCATCATCATTTATATTTTTAATATATTATTATTATATTCATGTATATTATCGCGTCGAATGTATAACATTAAAATAAGATGCCGAAGTTTTTACGAGCTGTAATAAATATGATTACTTATTACTTAAAGACTAAAGATATGTTAAGAGTATACTCTATTATATTGTTTTTACCATAGCGAAATCTTCTAAAGACGGAACAAACAATCGACCTATATTAACGGTAAAATCTCTAACATTTTTTTGTAACAGAAACAGTATAATTTTTTGTATTCATATAAGAGTTATCTACCATTTAATAATGTATCTAAAAAATTTATGAATATTAACAAAATTTTGACAAAATAGAAAAATGTGTTACTGATAATATGCTTTATTTGATATATGAAAAACATAAATTTCTGTTCTATGTAACAATTTTGTAATTAAATTGCATAACTATTTGTATGCCATAGAAATGTCTCTTACGCAGCAAGAAATATTTCTTTCTTAAGTTCTGTAAGTTCTTGTCCGAGATAGTTAGTAACAAATATGTATAAAATAACACTAGTTGCAACGAAGAAATGTGGCACTATTTCTGTAAAATTCTTTTCAAAGAACATAATCTGAAAAATCTAAGACACTTTTTTTCATTTTTGATCAATTCAAACACTAACAACATTATAATCATATTAGAGCATTATATACTCGAAATTGCTCGTATAATTGTGCCATCAAAAATTATTTTAAAGATTGATTAAAAGTTATCATTATTATTTATCCCATATTATTTAATAATTAACTGTTTCTAGTATTAAAGATACATTAAGAAATAGCATAATAATAAAATATTTATTCAAAAATAGATTTAGGTTGTTGTCATATTTAATGAAAAACACAAAACTTACTCGAAACAGATTGAGACTCAATCTAATCACTCCGAATATTATTAGACAAGACATCATTATTTCTAATTTATTGATCACAAATACTGACAAGCTTTAAAGATGAAAACGAGGCAAAAAATTATTAGAAAGATATATATGTATGAGAAACATTTTACAAGAATACTGACTTCTCCGCTTGCAGTTGAATATAGTGCAAATTATTCTTTTGGGCATAATATTGTAGGTTATTTATATTCTGATGAAATTGTTAAGTATGATGGGTTTTCGACGCCTGAGATTGATAGAACAATAAATAAAGGAACTCTTCATTTTTCTTCGTAAAGATGTAACATCTCTCGATAAGCCAACTGATTCTACAGCTTCGTCGTTCACAACTCTACAATTACTCGACTACACTGTCTCGTCTTTGCTGCTCTCCTCCTTTATATACTCAAAAATGGTGCTGCATTTCAGAATTGTCGGCTAATCGCTACATATCATCTGCATGAATCTCGTCGTTCCGCGAGCTTCCGGGCGTCAAAAGGTTTTCCCGCGGTTATCTTTGTTCTGGATGTAAACACACGCACATGCGCATTGGCTTCTTTGATTACAAGCTTTTGATGCATGCCGCCATCGATAATTCCTTTCCCCTATACTATACTCGGCCATCTTGCATATCCGCCCCGGATATCTGTCAATTATTACTATTTTGCAACTCCAATTCACACGATTCTTCGTTATGCAACGAATTATCTATCTCTCTCGCCCATGGTTTTACATAATCGGCAGTAATAGATGTTTCCCATGGACTCTCGTGATGATCCATTTTCCTAACTATATACCGATTATTACGCAAGACTAATAATTTTGTAAGGACCGACTTATTGGCCAGCTTCAGTTCTGGTCTTTGCTGCGTACGCTTGATCGCCATTAAATCATTTTCCCGATAAGTCAGCGCTCTTTTTCGCTTTCTAAATCCGCGCTTATTTTCTTCCTGAATTTTCGCGATATTCTTCTCCGCATAGTCTCTAATTTCGTAGCGATCTTCTTGAAATTCAGAGATCCACTCTTTCTCTAATAATTCACGGACTTTATAATTATCTTGCAATCGCACTCGAGTTCCAAATAACACAAACGGAGACGTGCTCAAACTTCTATGCAGCATCGTATTAATGCATTGCTGCGCCAAATATAAGTGTTTATACCACTCTCCTTGTACCGGATCTGCAAGCTTAGGTAACAAAGGAATCAGCATGCGGTTTACTCCTCTCTACTTGACTGTTAGCTCTTGATATTCCGGTCGTGATAAGTACATACTCGATATTTTCCTCTTTACAATAATTTTGAAAATCATTTGACGTAAATGCGGCGTCTTGGTCCAAGATTATACGACGTGGATTCCCGAAAAGATCGACTGTTTCTGTAGAATGCTCAACACTTCCGTCGCATTTGTGATTTTCATCACATACAACCACGCAAACTTGGAGAATGCATCGATAATGAAGAATATATGGTTATAGCTCTTCTTAGTAGAGGGGAGCGGTCCTAAGTGATCCATATGATAAGTAACGAGCGGCACTTCTCTCTTCGAAATTGGATTCAGAAATCCTTCCTGCCCACTTTATTTCTTTTCAGCTAATATGCAAGGAACGCAATTTCTAATAACTTTCTGATTTTGTCTCTAATATTCGGAATCCAGTACTTTTTATTTAACAATGCTTCTGTTTTTGCGACCGGAAAGTGCCCTCTTTCATGTGCTTGCCGAACGACATGGGATCTTAATGAAGCGATACAACGATTCGCAGATCGCTGTCTACCTTCTTGAAAAGTACGCCGCCCCTCACATATCCGTCGATTTTCCGTGCTTCGATAAAATCAGAGATTCTTTTAACGTCGACATCATCTTATTGTGCTTTCTCTATTCTCGCCAATAGATCGACCTTAAAAGTATCTACTAACATACATCGTAGTAGCGGAAGGGCTCAATGCATCGATGTATATCATGCTTTTACCCGGCCGATGCTTGATTGTATAACTAAACTTGCAATAAAGCCCACCACGCCACGCAAATCTTTCTTGATCATTGTGGCCGTGCATGCGTGATAGTCAGTAACAATTTTGAATAGTATACCTAACAATTTCTTAAGAGCTTTTACAATAGCTAATACTTCTAGTTCGTAACTCGTATATCTCTCTTCCGCGGGCGTGGTCTTTCCTCTGCAATAATAGATTGGATGCATCGCGTTGTCGGCATTGCTTCTCTGCAAGAATATCGCGTTGTATCTATGCACTGACGTATCTGTGTGCAACTCAGTCTGTGCGCTGACCTCATATAAATTTAGAATCGGATTGTCGCAAAGAATTTCCTTTACGCGCAAACGATTCTCTTTCTCTCTCGCCAAACTCGACCTTTGTCTTCGCCCTTAGCAAATTAGTCAACGGACATGCGATGATAGAATACTGGAGGATAAATTTCCTGAAGTATCCGCTCAAAAAAGAATGGATCAATAGAACGTAGGTCGAAAATTAACATAGAATCCCTGGGAAACGATCCATAAGGCTGCAGAGTAGATTTTTAGAAAAGATAAACGGGAATAGCATCGAGGCAGGAGATGAGGTTAAGTCTGGGTGAAAATAAGAACCAATATAATTAATACCTTCGTAGAAGCTATTGGCATCAGGAAGGTGAACATGAATAGAAACAAGCCATCGTTTATCCAAAATCAAACCATGGTTCCATCAAACCATAATTTACCCAGAAAGTAAAAATCTTAACCCGGGAAAAAAGGAAAATTTATCTAAAGTACAGAAATGTTAAATTCATGGAGGAATTTAAGAGATACGAATTTAAGAGATAAGGAGGTAAGAAACAGAGTCAACCAAAGAATAAAAGATTTGAAAAAAGGATACGGGGAAAAGTTTATTAGCGATATGGAACATGATTTTTATAAAGATTTGAAAAAGATATAGAAAATGCTACGCAATAGAAAGAGCCAATAAATGAAGAGTTACTGATAAATGATAATACCAGAAGCGTGGACTATATACTTTCGAAATCTGTATCAGGGTAGTAGCGAACATATGGAACAGTTTGAAACCAGATTTCAACAGAACGATGATGAAAAATGTATATTAAGAGACATAACTCTGAGAAGCGATGGAGAACTTAAAGAACAGAAAGGTAGCTGAATGACATCACAAACGAAACATTAAAATACGAAAGACCAAACATCCAAAGGGAGATCGCAATTCTTTTTGGGAAAATTATAAATGCAGGAATAATACCACAGGAATGGGAAACATTTATTACGCTACCAATATTTAAGAAAGGATAAAAAAAGAACCAAACAACTGAGAGGAATAATATAGCTCAACTCTATCTTGAAAATATTTACGAAGATCCTAGCTGGGAAAATAATAAACGCATTCAACATACAAGAAGAACAACAAAGCTTTCCAAACAATCGATTGACACATATATATCTCGATATCATATATATCTTAAAACAACTTATCGATAAAGCAATAGAGTTTAATAAGTCACTGTTTCTGTGTGTTGTCGATCTTAAACAGACTTTTGACAGAGTGCGTCTGGGGGACGTACGTAAGTCCATGCAAGAGCACAACATCTATGAGAAATACATGAAAATTATTGCTGAACAATACCATAAGAATAAAAGGTGCAAACACCTTGACTGTACAATAATTACAAGTATATGACAAGGAAATGGTTCTATTCCCTTTAACCTTGTAATAGACAAGATAATAAAGAGCGTGAAAGATATAAGCTGGATATTGCATGGGAAAGAACGCAATACAAATACTATGCTATGTGAATGATGCAATACTATTTGCAGAAAGTGAAAATGATTTGTAAAGATTTCTACATAGATTCGTAACCATATCATTGATATTTAATATAAATATATTCATTGTAAAGACACAGACTATGGTGATAGCCAAAAAACCAATCAGATGTAAGTTAGTAGTGAATAATAGAATTACCCAGCAGATTATGAAATACAATTATCTAGGCATAATGACATTTAGTAACAGAGACCTAGTAGGAGAGATCCGTACACAAGTCAACAAAGAAAATGGGGTAACAGAATACTTGAAAGACATTATATGGAAGAACTAATGGTTAAAAGCGAAGTGAGAATATATAAAGCGTGTTAGGCCAATATTGACATACGCAGCGGAAACGAGAGTCGAAATATCTAAGACAGAAAGAATCTTAAGAAATGAGGACACTGAGAGCAATCAGAAAAGTTAACTTGAGCTAAGACAGAATAAGAAGCGAGCAAATAAGACAGAATTGTAGTATCCAGGATATAGTAAGATGGATGAGAACAAGGCAGCGATGCTGAAGAGATCATGTGGACAGAATGGAATCAGAAAGACTAGCAAAATAGGCTAGCAAAATACAGAAACCACAGAGTTGTTGGGAAGACCGCCGAAAAGGTACGAGTATTGGACATCGGGGTCAACGTAGAAGAGATGCAGATACAAATAAGACTCGTCTTGCATTAAGAAGAAGAAGAAGAAGAAGAAGAAGAAGTAATTTTCATCATTTATATCTTTATGTGCAGATTCTTTTTTACAAATTCTTTCAACTTTTGCATGTATCTAACTTGTAAATAACTATTATTATAACTTATCTAATAATTATCTACTAATTTTACTTTAATATTATTATGTATGTAATAAAATATACACAATAACATATATGTGATTATCATGATCTGTAATTTCCTGCGGTTTTGTTAGCCAGAAATAAGTATATATAAATATATATAATGAAAAATAAAAAAGGTAATACTAGTTTTTCAATACATCCAGAAGTCACGCCTTTCAAACCCTAAGATTAAAATTTCGAATTAATTTTTTCCTTCTTTTATATAATTATATTTCATAATTAAATCTTCTAAATCTAAATAAATCTAATAATTAAAATAAATCTAATAATTAAATTTTCTAAATCTCTAAATTTTCTAAAAAATTATTTAATAATTCCAAAATTTTTTATAAAATTTATTATATTAATATTATTTCAACACGGTAGTATTATTATAAAGACAAGGTTCCGTATATTCCTTGATTATATCAAAATTATGTTATAAAATATTGCATAATTCGTCCGAAAATATATTTCAGGAAGACAATTTACTCTGAAAGAACTCTTACTCTCGGAAAGAAATGAAATTCATGGAAATCATCGCGATATCAAAGAAATATTATATATGAAAAGTACACATTACATAATTCACAAACCGAACAAATTTAAAAAGTTTTATTGATATTGTAGAAGTTATATATAGTGCATATATATTGTAAAATAAATTATTTATACAATTTAGTAATTAGTTTGCGAGAAATATAATCCTTAAAACATGGATATTTACTGCTGTACAATGTGCACAAAAACTTATTTATCTATAATCACAATTAAATAATTATTTACAGATCAGATGTAGATCAATGTACTTTTTCAAGAAAACTACAGTTACAGACTTCTTACATAAAGATATATTTCATGTCTTAAAATATAGTTAATATTTGTTATATATAAATATTTCATAGTCTTGCATATATATATATCGACTGCATAAATTACTCTCATATAAATTAAATTCGTATTTGTATTATATTATTATATATGTTTTATATTATTATTTGATAGATTAATGCTTAATATCGCTCTATACAATAACTATAAATATATGTATAATATAATTTTACATCATAATTCAAATTAATAAAACAGATTGCCGCGCTCTCCAAGATAGCGCATTTGCTATCTGCTGTGAACAAATAAAAACAATGCTTTTATACGAGCATTATAAAAAATTGTTTTAATTTTATACCTAGCAATCATGAATATTCTACACACATGTTGAAGATGTAGCATATTTATTGCTCCCGTTTCTACTATAATAATAATTCTTATGCAAGTAACTACTTTCCTGCATATTAGAATTAAATAAAATATATATACAGGTGATTTTTTATATACATGTTTGAAAACAATTTTTAATATTCAAGAAAACAAAAATGCAAATAATATAAATTTTAGGTTATATATTTTAATTTAAATATATTTTAAAGTTATTTTTTAGTTCTTGAGAGTATAAAATTATTTCGGAGAAATGAAGAAATATCTTTCGGTTTATTTTCTTAAGTTTAAAAATAATTTTTTAATTTTACATTACATTATTTTATATTATTTTATCATTATATTATTTTATAATTATTTAGAAAAGATATATGTTCAAAGAACAGATCAAGACATCTTTTTCAAAAGAATGATCTTACTAGAAAGTGTTTCAATATTACGTCTTGCTATGTCCCAATATTTTTGCACAATAGAGATTTCATTTTTGTCTTTTAATTCATCGTAGATTTATTGCAGTTATTTTAGTATGCTTTATCTACCATTTTAATCATCTTTTATATATCAAATATGATATATGATAAGAAAATTTTTATTTGTATGACATGTTTATTTGTGGAAATGAAATTTATAAATTTCTTACTTAATCTATAAATTCCTTATTTCCTTACAACATTCATATTAAAGTAGTATGAATTGAAATGCATGATGATGAAAATGAAGAAGCATGCGATAAATATCTCAATAACAAGATATATAGAGCATTCCGCAGTTATAAATACCGTAAACTATAAAGAATGATTTTATTGTTTTATTTAAGAAGAGAACGTATATGCTTACATGTCCTATAATAAATAAAAATTTGATAATCATTTTTTTCTAAATCATTTTCGAAATATATAAAAAAATATAATTATTAAATACAATGATATATAATAATTCCATCATAATTTATCAACTATTTTATTTTAATATAATATCATTATCTAAATATCTGTACTTAAATATAAATATATAAGATAATAACAAACAATAATATATAAATCATAAAAAATAATTAGAAAATTATAAATAATGCATAGATAATGTTATAGATGTTCTAATAACCACACCATTTTATTATGGATTATCCACTAAATATAAAGTTTACTTAGCTATAAACCGACTTACTCAAATTACCGAGGTATTTTCACGCACTAGATTTAGTAGAAAGGCTAAACCAAGAGAGAGAGAGAGAGAGACCTTTCTGAGAAGCGATCGCTAACTATTATACTAATACTAAACCGAAGATTCTTCGATACAATATGTTAATGTAGACAAAACCGAGTTTCTAACAACCAATCAAACGCCATTTTTGAATAGGAAGTGGTGCCAATATTATAAAGGCGCGATATAGTCATGATATTGAAGAATATTAGAAACGATAACGAAATAACTCATACAATCCATTAGGAAACTTACCCGGTCCCTCAGGAAAACCGGACGAATCGCGAACAGGATCTCAAACAATAGACTATTCGGCACTTACAACACATTACAACCTACGTTATAACCCACAGAATCGTAACATTAAATTCTAGTACCTTTATACACGTTCCATCCATAATGATTTTTGCCGAAGGTCTATCCTATGAAGGTCTATCCTATCCATGTTTCTAGTAGGCATAGAAATAAATATTATTAAAAAACAAAATTTACACTCTAATATAAAAATCAATACCAATAATATCATATGCATTGCCGAAATTACTGAAGGGAAAATAAAAAGGATCAGCTCAACCGTAATTAATTATTACAAACATGAAATCCAGTTGCATGTCGTCAAAGATGACTTTCCAATAGTACAAGAAGATATCTGAGGAGTTGTTTCTGTACGACGCAGATTAATTTAATTAATTATTTCACATAATCTATTTACTGGCAAGGAATAATGATTCTCTTCGCTTCTTATAATGACAATATCGGCTAGAACGCGCACTATCTCATCTATCCGCGTGAGGATAGATTCCCAAGTAATTGAAGATTATGTTCCACGCAATCTTTATGACTATTTACGAGACGCTCACACATAAAAAGGGTAGAGCATATATCGGTATTATAAACAAGAGAGAAGGATCTTGTACCCAGTGATCGCGGTACCCAGTGTCGAACTTCAAGAAATAGAGTTTCACTCGACATCCGGGAATCATCCTTAAGTGCCCACATCCTCACAATTCCAAGATATAAAAAATGCTAAAAAAATCATAAATCATCAATCGCCGTTAGAATATAAAACAATAGACTCAAGTTCTTCCGATTCCCGGTCTCCCTCGTATAACAAGAGTTCACACTAGTAAGGTCTTCTAGAAGTCCAAAAGGACCTCTCGACCTTCAAGCTTCAAACAGCTAGTCCAAGTGATATCATTCGAGAAGATTTCTGTATCGAACAAATAATAATTCTTTTAAGGCTTGAACATTTAAATAAAAAGGGAAGGAACATACACATCTATGCAATAATAACTAAAATCTGTTCCATTTACTTAATGATGAATTTATTTGGCACCGATGCCATAAATCATAAAATAATGACGACGAACGAGCAATCGATGTACATCAAACGATATCGTTTCCCACCTATATACAAAGATGAAATCAATAAACAAATCTAGGATCTTTTAGATAAAAATATTATTAGACTACTTGATTCTCCATATAGTTCATAGCTTCTGGATAGTATCCAAAAAACCCGATTAGATAGATAATAAACGCTGATGTATGATCATTAATTATAGGACAAATGAAAAAACAATAGGCGACATCTATCCATTACCTAACATTACCAAAATTCTAGACCAAGTAAGAAGTGCAAAATATTTTAGTATATTTGATTTATCATCTGGCTTTCATCAAGTACCGATGCACGAGTCTAACGCGCCAAAGACAATATCTCACGGACATTACGAATTTAACCGCATCTCATTTGGATTAAAAAATGTTCCAGCGACTCAAATATTCCAAAGACTCATGGATCAAATTCCATCTGGCTCTTAAACTAAACTATTAGTTTGTCTTGATGATATTGTTATATATGCAAGTTTTTTTAAAAAATACGATATTAAATTTCATAAATTAGCAAATAGACTTAGTAAAGCCAAATTACAGTTACAGCCAGGTAGATGCGAATTTTTAAGAAGAGAAGGGAATGATATATGTACGTAAGACACGTAAGACACGTAAGCGAAAACAGTCTGAAACCAAATCCAAAAAATTCAAGTAATTGCAGAATTTCCCGCACTATGGAATACTAAAAATATTAAACAATTTCTAGGATTAGATATTATTAACGATTTATTCCAAATTTTTCTAAGATAACACAATTTTTTACTAAATTACTAAAAAAGAATATAAAATTTGATTGGCAAAAAACTCAAACTCAAGCATTTTCGCAATAACGACATTTCTTATGCTCTAAACTTATTTTATAACATCCAGATTTTATTGAATGTTCGTACTTACAACCGACGCTTCCAATTACGCAATAGAAGGTATCTTAAGTCAAGGCAAAATAGGCCAAAATTTATCAATCGCATATACGTCACACCTATTAAATTCAAAATTATTATAGAGATTATAGAGAAACAATTACTTGTAATTTACTATATCAATCATTTCCGATCACATCTTTACAGTCATAAATTGCTAGTTTAACAGACTATCAACCATTAAAATGATTCCATTCGATAACTAGCAGAATTCTGCATCGAGACTCGTTTAATGGCGGTTAAAATGCCGATTATATATATGAAATTGTTTATAAACTCGGAAAAATTAATAAAAACGTAGATGCGCTATCGAGGAATCCAATTTCTCAATTAATATTCTCTCTTTCTATTTTTGCATGTCATCTCTATTTTTCAAATAACAAATGCTAACAGCTTCTGCAAACCAGTTTCAAATAAGCAAATTCCTGGAGATCTTACACCAGTGGACGAATGCAACAAAGAAGAATTATGTAACAAAATAATTTCTACTAACGAAATATTAGACGAAGCGGATATCGCCAACGATAATGACACCGAATAGGATGATATGCCCGAATCGACAGATGAGTCACGAAAAACAAATGAAGTTAATTTTGTAGAGACAAGAAGGTTTCATTAACTGAAAAGACAATTTGGTTTTTTTAACTAGTAAAGATATCCATGCGACAGTGGAGCACGGATATTGAAGGAAAATGACAAACTTCCCAAACTAGAGGATACTATCATTGAATAAGCAAAATTAACTAATTGCATTACAGATAATGTTTTGCTTCTCATACAACTAGAAAGTTTAAAAGAAACCTTATGGTGCTTACTCAACATTATCATGGAGTTTGGATTAAAAACTGTTTCTACATCAAGGGACAATGTAAACTCCATCCCATAGAGAATTATACAAAAATATTTGCAGAAAATCTTCGCGAAGTCATTGACTAAAATACTTGTATGCTGCAATCACATCATTATATCACCTAAATCGAAAAAAGAATATAATAACACAAAATCATTCTACTGCAATAGGAGATATAACTAAAATCTTAAAAAGAATAAAAAATGGATATTTCCCGTATGGCCCCACATGAAACATATGAAGATATATAAAACTTCATCAAAAACTGTAAAGATTGCTAATTAGGAAAGCTAATACATGTAAAAACACGATGATATTAATCGACACTCTAGGTATTGCTTTTGATAAAATAGCTATGGACTATTGACGACAAAGCAGAACACAATTACGTCCTTACTATCCACATCACGAAGTACTATCCAAGATCTCATCACGAAGTTTCTTATTCCCCTATTCCCCTCGAAGAAATCATAGCTATTCATGTTGCCGAGGCGTTTATTAAAAACTTTATATGTATACTAGGTCTATTCCGAGTCATGTTAACAGATTAAAGTTCTAATCTTATAAATAGTTTTATGCGTAAAATTGCACGTAGTTTTGGTATTAGTCAGTATAAAACAATAGCATACCAGCAATCGAAGAACTCGATCGAAAGATTATATTATTCATTATTAGAGTATCTAAGACATTTCACTAACAAAACTAAGGATTAACCATCTAGGAATGGCAATGCTTTCGTATAACACTAGTATCCATGAAGAAACAAAACATACGACATACGAATGGTATTTGGTAAAACAACGTATATATTCGCGAGCAAACTGTCATTAGAAAACGAATCTAATACTACACGTCGAGTATCTTACCTCATTGTTTAATAGATTAAAACATATACAAACGGTCGCGCGAGAAAATTTAATATTGGCAAAAGCTAAATACTATTATGACAAGAAAATAAAGCCGTATAATTTTGATAAAGAAGATTATATATGTAGGGGATATTGCTATCTCTTGATGATGATGTTAAATGAATGGGTTTTCGATGCCTCAGGTTAATGGAGCAAGAAGTAAAAAGACTCGTTTTTCTTCTGCACAAAGATACAATCTTTATCAGTAGGCCGGCTGACTCTGTAGCTTCGCCACTTGAGATTCTTCGACTTTCCGGTACGCGATCCCTCGTCTATCGTACGTCCATCGTTCGTCTTGCGTCGTTCGTTTTCCGTCGTCGCCCTTTATATACTCAAAGGCGATGTCCCACTTCAGGGTTGTCGGCCAATCACTACATATCATTATTCGGTCTGGACGAATCACGTCAAGGGTTTTCTTCGCAATTGCCCTTTGTCCTGGATGCGACTCTTCTAAACACATGTCCGCGCGCATCGGCATCTTCGACCATAAATCCTGGACACATGATGCCACACATATCCTGGACATATGCCAGAACACACCCTGGACACACGCCGTCACTAACAGTCCCTTTCTTTTATACTACATATATATTTATTAAAACAACTCCAAAAAAGGGAAACTAGATAATCAATACTTAGAGCTTTATTTAATTATTGACAAAATAGGTAACCATAATATTAAGCTAACGTTAGAGAAAAAACGTATTAAAATTTGTATACGAGGATAAACTCAAAAAAGCAAATATATCAATCGAAGACAAATTTGTATCTTAATCTCCAGCGCAACCGTAGAAATGCATTTAGTTAAACTACTACATCGAATCTGCAGGAACCTGCATCTTTTCAAAATCACGTGGAACTTTTAATACATCTCAGTCATATCATAGGCAGAAACTCATGAGAATAGCAATCAGGAATGAATATTATACAATGACCAGGTGCTTCAGTAAACCAACCATGCTACGATCCAGGATTACGGCGAATTAAACAAGTATATGTATAGAATACGAGAACTCAAAATGTACAAATCGAAATGAATGTTAATAGAAAATGTTGGAACAGAACGTTAAATATTTTTTAATAAGAGGGAAGGTGTAACGTCCATCACACTCCACGAACTTTTGATGGTTTAACTATTGTTGTCTTATGCCTTTATGGTATAATTCTCTCGGCAGAGATAGAGGATGCATTAACTGAAAAACTATGTTTATGGAGGGAGGATAAGGAAAGAATACACGAATCGCTGCGATTTGCGTCCGAGTTTTCATCGACTTTTCCCATTCTGTTAGCAGCTATGTTAGAGTACAATAGTTTTTCTCAATCTCAGTTAGCTTATCTCAATTTCAGTTCAATTGGTATTTGCTTTTAATTTTTTATGTTTTCCAAGTTCTGTATTAGTAACGCGTTATATCTTTATTGTTTCAAATGTTATTTTAACATTGTATAAATATGATAGAACATATAATTCTCAAATATTCTCTTAAAGAAGCTTGTATTTATCGATTATTCCAGAGATGACCGACGAATGAATTGTGAATGAATTGAAGTGCGATGAATTGCACTTACTGGTTTAATAGGTTATTCCTATATATATTTTCATTACGAAATATCCTTGATCGCGGGCTATCACCGGGAAGAATCACACGATTTGTTAATATCCGAAATTAGCAATTAAATATCATGTTCATAGCTTAAGAGTTAGCAATCGTGAATCGGGACGTAACAATATACTTGAAATATTATAAAACTTATCACAATATCATACAAGAGATATTAATTACAGATGAATAAATTTGAATCACTCATAAGATCACAAGCTTAATATAAGTAAAAAAAAACAATTGGGAGTTAAATATTTCGTTTCTACGAACTTCATCTTTACGAGCGATAAAATGGGATATTACTATGAAACTGTTCTTTGATTTGTACGATCTCCTTCATCATTTTTTTTCTAGCGAATCATTGTACAACATTTCTCTTGTAGTAAGAATTTTAAAAACTAATTTAATTTATAGCTAGATGCAATTGCAAAATATGATCTCAATTTAAAAATTTGCTCTAGAAAAATATTTACACGGAAACATGAATATTTTGAATGGCAAGTTGACGGATATTACTTTCTTACAGAAAAATCTTTATTTATGGACTTTCATTCGATAAAAGTTATGTAGATATCATTCTTATCCTTTAATGTTACAATTTCATAAGAAAGCATAAACTTCTTATATTCTTCAATCTATCGTGCTAAACTACATTTTTGTCTAGTAACATTAAATGACATTGATATATGAGTTTTCAATATGAGTACCGGAAAATATGTGATATTCTTTTGTTGAGAATAACGCAAGTTCCCTCATTTTCTTGTCTTTTGAAATATACCAATTTCTTAATATTAGTATCACATTTTTTAAATACATGTTATTTATGTAGTATAAAAGATAGGAATTATCGGTGGCGGCATATATCAAAAGCGTGTAATCAAAGAAGCCGACGCGCACGAGTGAATGATGCATCTAGGAAAGATGCGGGAAAAGATAACTGCGGGAAAAACTGTTGACGCCCGGAAGCTCGCGAGACGATGTGATTTGTCCAGATGATGTGTAGCGATTAGCCGACAATTCTGAAATATAGCACCATGTTTGGGCATATAAAAGACAAGGGTAGCAAAGACGAGTCAGAGTATGTGAGAGTGGGAATCAGTGTGAGACAGAGTGACGAGACAGTGTGTCAAAAACAGTGTGTGATAGACAGTAGTCGAGTAGAGTCGCGAACGGCGAAGCCTATGCAGTCAGCTTAGTCTATCGAGATATCTTTGCGTTGTATCTTTGTGAGGATGAATAAAGAGTCTTTTTATTTATTGTTTTATTAATCTGAGGCGTCGAAAACCCATCATACTTAACAATTCCATCAGGATAGACATATAATATATATATATTGTACATTTATATGTTATGTATATGTTATGTTATGTGATGTTAATTATCTTTTATCAAAAAATAAAAATAGATATAAAAAATGTATAAATTAAATATTATACGTAATGTTTATAAAATTGTGTGCGCTATAAAATATATTTCTCATTTAAAAAAATACATCCTAATGCGTACTGTTATGTATAAATGTATGAGAAATAAAAAAAGATACATCGTAATACAATTATATAAATATTTTTAGATTATTCATGTTGATTGTTATGCTTAACTTTATTCTGTTGCATTCAAGATTAGATTCAAGGTTAGGTTTTATTACTTAAAGCATATAATATAGTGTAACTATCATGTTAGTTCTATAAAGTATTAATTACATAATTTATTCATCGATCTGTAGAATACATGATGATAAAATAAGATATAGTTGTATTTATTAACTGGAATTAAAAATATTTTATTTATGCTAAAATATGATATATATTTAATATATACTCTAGTATATCATTTTACCGTAGCAAAACCCTGTAAAGGTCCCACAAAGAGCCCACCAATAACTATGTTAAACGTTTTGGAACTTTTTTGTAACAGAAATAACATAAGTTTTTGTATATATAAAGGAGTTATATACCAGTCAACTGTGCATCTAAAACGTAATTATTATAAATATATATATATATATATATATATATCAAATAACATTTGATATGTACATGTTTAAATTATTTTAATTTCTCAAATTTTATTTTATATTATTATTATCAAAAAATTTTAATTATTATCTATTAACTATAAATATGTGTTTCTTACATAGTAACAAATATATAATTGTTGTGATCAATAATTTCTTGTGCCGATTTATTAGCAAAGAACATATATATATGTAGAGACTAATTAAAAATAGAATGGGTGATACCAATTTCTCGAAATTACATCATTAAACTCTTATAGACCTGAAACATAGATTTAGAATAGAAATGAATTCTATAACAGCAATTTATTTTCAATGGTGTTTATAATTACGATTTCATTTTATGTCTAAACTATTTTGTTTCTCCTATTAATTTTCAAAGATTTTAATTCAATTAATATAAAAATAAAATTGAAAGGAACGATTCATTTTTTTTAATAAATTATTATACAATAATATCATTATTTCAAGAACATTTTAAAAATAGAACTTACTCGAACAGAAATGAGGCTTGCAGAAATCACAATATTTGCTAGAAGAAAAAATGATGTACATTAAATGAAGACATCAAAGCTTCACATACCTTCAAAAATTGAAACCTGTTATTACAATTGCGGAAACATTATAAAAATTAAGATAGCATTGTGTATGTAAACTTTACTCTAGGAATAATTTCTTTCTCTTCATTTAAATAAATAAAAAAAATAAAACTAAGTTTCTATTTAAGAAAAGATACATTTCTTTACATTTTTTCACAAGTTTATAATGTTCCATTTAATATAGATAATATTAATATTTATTCTATATATTATTCTAAATGTACAAAAAATTTCAAAAAGAAGATTTTATATAAATCAAACTAAAGATATTTCATTTATATTGTTTATTGATGAAATATCTTTCATCAATATATTGATCAATATATTGATCTCGAGAATTAAGAATAATAAGGAAAAATTAATTAATTTAAAAAATATTTAATAATATTTATATTTTTATTTAATATAAAATTTCTCCATTTCAATCATTTTGTTTCAAGAATATTTTTTACATTTTTTAAAGAATATGTTCCAGAAGCAAAACTTACACATCATGCTTCATATATCGTATCCGTAATATTATGTATATCTCATAGTTTTGCAATGCATATTGGCACCGTAAATTATTTTCATATAAACAAAATTTTTATTTTCTTTATTATTTTTTTGCAGATTAATGCTCATCATGGCCTGCTTTATACGATAACTGTTAGTAATCTACTGTAAGTAGCATAATTAGGATAGAGTAAAATAAATAAATTCGAAAAGATAAAACCGATAAAATAATAACAGTTTTTTTATAAATTAATGACGTAACTTGTTATCAAAAAATAAATATTTTTACTTACTAAAACAATATTTCCAAAATGTTGTTTCATTTTTTTCTGCTCACCTGGCAATTATAAACATTTCACAGGCGTGTTGAAGATATAACATTCATCGTTCCCGTTGCTATTATCGCAGTAACTCCTATACAACTGGCTATTTCCTTGTGCATTACAGTAAATAGTGCATTACAGTGCACTACAAGTAAATAAAAATATTTTTCTTGATCGATAAAATGCTCAGTCATGATATGTAGCGATAAAACTGGTCTGGATTAATTTATAGGTAATGTAACACGAATACACGGTAAAAGTGTATTATAACGACAGATAAGTATGCCGCAAAAGAGCATTATTAAATGATTTAAAGAAAAAAGAGCAAAAAGTATACATTTTTTTGAGTTAAAAGGTTAAAAAATGTTTTCTTACATGTAAATATTTTAGTATTACGCTTTGCGATGGTCCTACTTTTCTATGAGTGCAATTTTGCCTCTATCCTTTAATTTGTCATAAGTATATTGAAATAATTCCAATAAATACTTCATCTATAATTTTAATTATCTTCCTTACAAAAGTTGACAATAATATATTTGAACAAAGAAATAGAAATTTATAAATTATTTGCTTACAATGTCCAAATCAGAATGATACGAATTGTACTTTAGTATGCAAATACAAAAGAAGAATGTTATAGATAATATTTCAATAACAATTTGTGGTGTGCATTTTGATGTTATGAATACTGCAAACTACAAAAAATTAATCATTGTTAAAACTAAATCTAAATATAAATTTCGAGATTGTGACATATAACAAAAATATAGCTAAAAAATTGTAGTTAATATAAGTTATGTTTAAATATCATATAAATATAAAAAAGATTAATCCCACATACCTGAGCAGCAACGAAGCTTGTCAAAATAGTATAACATAATGCAGACTGTAATTGAGTGAATTTTGATTGCTTATAAGGCGATAAGCCCAATACATGCAAAAGAATTCGATTAATGCGGAAGAATCAAGATTTTATACATATCATCTCTGCAAAAGCGTTGAGACGTTTGATCATGAGTAATGATCATGAGTAATTTATCCTCTCCTTTTGATCGATCGAATAAATTTTCTTTCTTTTAACTAAATTAAATTATACTGTGAAATACAAAACAGTTTTGCTATTTGTGCTATTTATGAGAGATCAAAATAATTCTAATCTATTTTTTGTTTTTCCGTAAGTAATTTATGATTACGCTATCGATATAATTTTTTAATTGTACGATTATATTATATATTATATAAAATTTTGCGAAATTGTTGAAAAGTTGTATACATTATAGGAAAATATTAAAGATAAAATAAAAAGTTGAAGATTAATGTTAATAAGAAATTATTTCTTTGAAAATATAGCATATGTGTTATCAATGAAACTTCAGATATGCATATTAATATAAAAATACATTTATATAATAATACAAATTAAATTGGAATTATTTATATATAATTCAATATTCTTTTCTAAAAAAACATTAAATATAATAAAGCTATTATCAAAAAAAAAATGCGAGTATATTTAAAACTCAGCGTTCTCATTTCATACTTTTTATTCGAATATATACATTTTTTAAATATATTCAAGGAAATATTATCCGCCTTTCTATATTATAATATTGACATATTATTTATCAATTTGCTTATAATGAAGATATATTTATTTGGCAGCTTCCTTCATCTATAAAAGTTATAATTATTAAAGAACTTTAAAATAAAAATTGAGACATATTCACGCAAGAATATATAAATACTACACATACATGCACGCGCGGCCATACAATAATGTGAATATGAAGTAGTGTATGAATATGTGAAGAAGTAATACTGAATTACTTAAATTTATCTGCTATGTCAATCTTCTTGATTAAATTATTCTTGTATTTTTTCTATTTTTTAATATATATATGTACATGTCATTAGATATATCTAAAATCAATTAAACAGTTTTATATATTTATTATTTAATATTTATATAAGAATTATATATTACATCTTTTTTAGAATTATATATAACTTCTTATGTTACATATTATATATTTATATTTTACACACAAAATTATTCTACATACAATATATATATATTTACACATTTGAATTTCGAAATTTTGAAATGTTATATTGATAACAAATTTCAAAATTCTAGAAATGCTTTGAGAAATATATATGCATATATGTTGTATAACCTCTAACATCGATAGATATTACGTTGTTATTCAAACAAGGAAATTTAATTAGAAAGAAGAAATGCAAATTGAACTTATCCTTCATACTTTATTATATAAAGTATCAAATAAGTAGTAAAAATTTTGATGCTATAATTTGCAAAAAATATATAAATTTTATATTTTAAGATATAAAGTCTATATTTATTATCTTTTTTAAAATATACATTATATTCATATATCAGTTAATATTTTTATTTCATTAGCATTCTATTTATTCTTCTTCATTATTGTGTAGCATATATAATAGAAAAATACGATATTGAAACTTTTAAGAAGAAAAAAGACTGAAAGAAATATCACCCTTTAATGAATTTATTGGTCTTGTTATTTAATATATATTTTAATATATAAATATCATATCATTTTTATTGTTGCAAAAAAGACTTCAAACGAGAAATAAATTACTAATATTCACATCATATTAAAATCTGTAGCGCCTCTTTACAATAGTATCAATTTCTGTATTCGTATGAGAGTTACATATCATCAAATGTTATAAGTAAAAGATATTTATATCAATTTACAATTCAAAAAATATAAAAATTTATTAGTAGTTTTTAACATGTATTTATTATTTATAATTATATAATAATACTATATAATTATAATTATATAATTATATAATAATACTGAAACTATTACAGAAGATTCCGTTGTGTTAAAAGAATATCTTTATCAAGTGTTTTATATATTCATATCCCTCATAAGGGTGCTTTTTACGTAGCAAGAAATACTTGATACGTGAATTCTTTCCAAGATAATTTGCAACAAACATAAAATAATAGCAATTACACGAAAAAACTACGGCAATTTCGATATCATTCCCAAATATTACAAGTTGAAAAATCTAAAATAGTTGTTTTTTTATTTATGAATAGTTAAAGATTTATATCTTTGTTTATGTACATAATCTGCATAATGTGCATAAATTTAAAATAATTTCGTTTATATATTAAAAACTAAAAACTGATGATACTATTTTATTAATTAATAATTAATTGTATTATGATATCAAACATACATATTCAAACGTAATGCATTTTTCTAGAAGTACTTATTTTTTTTTAATATCCAATATTTATTGCAAGTATTACTATACATAAAACATTCAGCAATACATTTGTCCAAATAATCATGTAGGGAAGATATATAAGTGTCGTATCCTTGTACAATACATAAACATTCGCAACATTGCGAATATGCTATTCAAAAGTGTTTAACTATTATAGAATAATTTAGTAGATCTGTAGATCTCTTCCTTTTGAGTCTTCTCACTATTCCTCTTGCTTTCATGAGGTTGGCAACGAAGTTATTTGGATGTTTTTCTAATCTATCGCAATATCCTTGACAGAATTTCTTGATGGTTTCTTTGATGATTTTTAAGATTATGATGGAGTGTATCATTTATAACGTATCAAGAAGTCATTATAAATTATCCTAAGGACCTTTGATTACAGTATCTTTGCAGTATTTCAAGATACGAGTTTGCGTCTATGCTCCAGAATTGGATACCGTATGTACAAATGGATTTTAGTATAGTTTTGTATAGTAGTATTGTAGGGATAATATAAGTGATTCCGGAGGAATTCCCAAATATGTAGGGAATACAGCGGGATTTATATATTCCTTACGTGATGTTGAATGTTAAATAAATGGGTTTTCGACGCCAGGTTGATGGAACAAGAAGTAACAAGACTATTTATTCTGCTTTACCGATACAACTCTTATCGATAGGCCGATCGACTCTGTAGCTTTGCCGTTCGAGACTCTCTTACCACTCTTTGGTACGCACCGTTGACTCGCACCTTCTATTCGTCTGTTCCTCGTCTGTGGTCTGTTCGTCGTTCGTCTGTCCGTCGTGTCCTGTCTTTCGTTCTTTATATACTAAAAGTGGCATCTCATTTCAGGGTCATCGGCCGATCGTCACATATGATTATTCGGTTCGGACGAATCATGTCGTCCCACGCGCCAAGGGTTTTTCCACAATTGCCCTTTGTCCTAGACGCAACTTTCTAAACGTATACCTGCACGCATTGGCATCTTCGAGCATAAACCGTAACTGTACTTGATACCGTACCTACTCCGGACATATGCCAGAACACACCCCATCACATACCGTCACTAACGGTTCTTTTCCGTTTATACTACACTTGGCCATCCTGCATTGATATCCGCCTTCGGATATCTATCTGCTATTAGTATCTTACAACTCTACTACAGTATTTTATTTTCTAATGACAGTTGTGAATTTCTGCCTAGTAACCAGTATATTTTACTTAGTTTGAGTTCTAAGTGCTTTCGTTTAGTACATATATATTTCTTCCAGTTAAGTTTCCTGTTAAAATGCATGCCGAGATACTTGATGCCTTTAGCTTGTGAAATCTGAGTTCCATTCAGATAGACAGCAGGATAAGTTGCGGCGTAGAGAATAAGTACATTTAGACTTAATGTACATTTAGATTTAATGAAAAATCCAAAACTTGCTTGAAACAGATTAAGAATTAAACTAATCCATCCGGATATTATTAGACAAGATACCATTGTCTAATTTACTGACCACAAATATCGATAAGCTTTAAAAACAAGCAAAACAGGAAATTATTTGAAGTATATTACAAATATTTTGAAAGAATACTAATTTCATCGCCGTTGAATATCTATGATGCAAATTTATTTTTTGGAAATAAGATTCCCTCGTCCTATTGTAATGTGTCCATATCTAGCAAATGTTCAATGCGATAAGTGTAAATAATATAGATATATCATAATTACAGATATATTGAACGATGCGATATGTGTTTGTATAATAACGCGTCTTCTTTATATATTTATTTCTGACTTCATTTTCCTTAGTATTAAATATTGATTAAATTATATGTACAATTTTAATAGTTTGCAATTGTTATTTTCGTACCTGGCAATTTTGAACATTCTGTACATATATTGAAAGAATATAATAAATATTGTTCTTATTGCTAGTGTTGTAATCAATGCAATGTAAAATGTAATGCTGATATGTAATAGAATGAAATAATGATACTTTTCTTGATATAAAATATCCGAGGAAGATGACATATTCAATAACAATATGAGGTCATGTAACTGCAAAGCAACTATTAGTCGGTCCATGATATGCATATAAGGGATGAGATAAATTGGTAAGAAAGTGCGTATTAATGTCTAGAGAGATGAGAATGCAGATCATATTGAATATTTGACGCTCAAAGAAAGAGCTCGATATCTGGAAAACTAATAAAGTAGGATATCTCAAGAGTTTTTTCCAAGGGAACTGACATTTTCAATAACAATACAAGATCATATACATGCAAAGCAGTTATAAGATGGTTCATAATACGCATTTCAGAGACATGACAAATCGAAAGCAAAGCGCGTATTAGAGACGACAGAAGTGAGAATGCTTAGATTGAAAGTCTGAAGGTCAAAAGAAGAGCTCGAAATATCGAAAACTAATAAAGTAGGATGTTTTATGGCTCAATATATGTGAGTATAGCGTAGCATGGCTCAATATGGCCGAGTATAGCAAGTGTGGCCAAGTATGGCCGAATATGTCCTAATGTGGCTGACCATGATCAAATATGGCTGACTATGATCGAATACGGAGAAATATGGCCTAGAATGGCTCAATATGGCAAGTTATGGTCATGTATGGCCGAGTGCGGCCGTATGGGTAAGTATAGGCGTGTATTTCAATATGGCGCATTATGGTCAAACGAGACCCAGTATGGATCCTCATATCCCATTATGGCCGAGCATAGCCAAGTACAATTTAGTATACTATATATTCGAGTATATATACCATACTGTCATTTTTGAACATAATCGGCCATACTGAGCTATACTCAGTCATATTCCGCCAAACTTTGCTACTGTGCCATTCTTAGCCATATATTCCTGTGCTGGACCGTTTTCGACCATACTTGGATGTATTCAACCATATTCGTTCATAGTCATCATATTTGGCCATACTGGGCTATACTGAGCTATATTGATTTATCTTCTTCTTCTTATACCATACCCTTAATGCAACATGTAGGCATTCATTGCACAATGTGAATCGTGCCTTCTTCTGCACATCTGAATAAAATGGCATCTGGGATGTTGCATCAATTCCTAAAATTGCGGAGCCATGAATGATGCCTGTGATCCTGTTTCCTTTTTTCAAACTTTCGGATAAGTTTTAGGTTTTGAGTATTTGGCCTAGATTGGAAGCCAATCTTTTAGATTTTCCTATCATAGTAAAGTTTTATAAACATATGATTCTCCTGAAATACGGACTTCTCCTTGCAATCATCGTAAGTTCCCGTTACTTTCAATAATGTTGGAAGAGATCATTTTCTTTATCTTCAATATCAGAGCTCTATCACTCATACTGGGTCCTTTTTGCTAGTGAATTCGGCTTAACGCCTAATCCCCAACCAGGAGGATCTAATTTTTTTTATCCAATACGATTTATAGGTTAGAAGACAGAGATTAAGTATGTTCGATCGTGAAAATCACGACAGGAGACCATTTCGTATTGTTTTCATGTTCGAACTTTGATGGAATGGAACTTACGATTGTTGCTCTGATTTATACTCAGATATACTTGGTCATACTCGGTCATACACGGTCATGTTAGGCAATACTGTGATGTACTAGCATATAGTTGAACATTCTGATCTACACCCAGTCATACTTGGCCATATTGGACCATAGTGGGCAATATTGGTACATTCTCGGCCATTCTCGGCCATAATCCCCCATACGTGGACATACACTATACAAGCTATACTGACCATGCAAGCCATACTATGGTTATATTCAACAATACTCAGCATACTACTAGGCCATAGTGGGACGTTCTGGATCATACGGAAATGTTCGGTCATACTCATCCACACCTGCCATACATGACCGCCTATAGACGATTATAGCCTAATATGGCACAGTATATCAAAATATGCCTGAGTAGGGCCTGATTTAGTATAGGAAAGTATGGGCATAGATGATTATATCCGGCTAAATTCCTGTATGACTCAATATGTCCGAATGTGGCATAGTATAGCAAAGTATGACTAAGTATGGCGATTATGACCAAGCATGGCAGAATATTCAAGTATGGATGAGAATGATCCAGTATGGAAATGTGTGGCTGAGCATGGGCAATGGCTAAGAATGGCCTGATATGGAATAATATAGACGATTGAATATGGAACAGTATGGCCAAACATGAGCGAGTACATAGCAAAATATGGCCGAGTATAGTTGGGTATGTTTGAATATGGCTGAACATATCTAACTATATAATTGAATATGGGAGAATATGAGAGAGTATGATAGAGTTTGGAGAAACATGATTGATTTTGGCCAAATATGGCACACGTAAATATGTACAAATAAAGTCCATTCTCATCCTTACATGACTATATCTTGCCATATTAGGTCATATTCGTCCATGTCCGGCCATAATGAGATATAATGATTCATACTGGATATCATAATCGGCCATATTATCCCATACTTGACCATATAGCTCGATCATATTGGGCTATACGCAGCCATATTGTGATATATTGTGACATAGTGGGCTATTCTTGGCGATGCTCGGTTATAATCGCTATACTAAGTCATACTGGGGCATATTCAGATATATTGGTTAATATCGGGCCTTACCTGGCCGTATTTGGATATATTCATTCATAATGGATCATATTAATGGCCATACTAAGA
The DNA here is from genome assembly GCA_020341155.1 of Eciton burchellii. Classification (NCBI taxonomy): domain Eukaryota; kingdom Metazoa; phylum Arthropoda; class Insecta; order Hymenoptera; family Formicidae; genus Eciton; species Eciton burchellii. The sequence goes on along the minus strand of JAHMML010000037.1, from coordinate 3,424 downwards.
CATATCATCCCATACTTGACCATATTAGATCATATCGGCCTGCATTTTGCTATATCTAGCCAAACTCAGAAATATTGGGACATACTGGGACATATTTGATCATACTCGTCTATACATGGTCTTCGTCGGTCATACTAGACCATGCTAGGATATACTTGACCATACTAATCTATACTGGTTCATATTTTGCTATACTGTATTATACCCGACTATGCTATAACCGGTTATATTCAAAAATATTGGGACATACTCTGACATACTGGCACATATTTGGCCGTACCTTGTATGATCGAGTATGGCAGAGTATAGTAGAGTATGGCCGAATAAGGCCGAATATGACTAATTATGTATGGCAGAATATAGCTCAGTAATACCCAATATGGCCGAGACTGGACCAGTACGACTCAGTACAGCCAAGTATGTCGAGCATGGCCAAGTATAGTCGAATACCTCGAAGTATAGCCGAGTATGGCTCAGCATGGCCCAATATGTCTGAATATAGTTAAATATCGCCAAATATAGCGATTCTGATCGAGTATTGATATCGAGAATATATTCAAGTATGGTCGAAAAAGTTCCAGCAGGAAGTGTATGATCGAGAGTGAGGAAATATGGCTAAGAATGGCATAACGTGACCGAGTTTGTCTAAATATGGTTGAATATGACCTAGTATAGTTCAATATGCCCAAACATGGTGATTACGATCGACTATGATTGCATATATCTAAGTATGTCCGAGAATGTTTCAGCGTGGGATTGTGTATTCGATTGTCGAGAAATATGGACAAGAATGGACTAGAACATGCAAATAATATATAGCTATCCAGGGAAATTCACATATCCAATAATAATACGAGGTTACGTACATGTAACTACTAGACAGCTCATGGTATGCCTTTCAGGGACGAGGAACGACAAATCGACAGAGAAGCGCGTATAAGCGTCGAGAAAGAAGAGAATGAAGGCCTTCATTGAAGGTTCGAAGATCAAAGAAAGAGTTCAATATTTTGAAAACTAATAAAGTAAGGTGCCTCAAGGATTCGAAGAAATTGTCATTTTCAATAACACTAAAAGATCACGTACACATAAAATAATTACAAGACGATTCCTGGCATAAATTTTCGGAACAAGACACGACAAATGAAGAGCAAAGCGCGTATTAGCGTCGAGAACGAGGATAATGAAGGCCTAGAATGAAAATATGAAGGTAAATGGAAGAGCTCGCTGTTTGTAAAACAAATAAAGTGAGGTGCTCCAAGATCGCTATCTCAGATTGACAATTATAGTCTATTCCAATATTAAAACTCTTATATGATTTCGGTTGCGATCAGCGTGAGCCAGGCCGATTTCTATCTAATAGATAAAAATAAATGTATATGAAAGGATTTTGGAGAAAAAGATTTTTAATATTTAAAAGATTTGAAAAATTTTAATTTAATTGTATATCAGTATTATATCACTTTGGCAGATTAGTATGATAAATTTAGAATTTAAATAGATATTTTTATGAAATATAAGTAATAATATTGATTAAATCAATAATATGTTTAGTAGTAAACGTTGCAAGGTTTATCATAATTATTTTATTTGTGATTATTTATTTGTATAGATGACATACTTAACTATGTTAAAGCGAAAAATTTTCAGTTATCTTCAATTTAGGAAAGGCCCTAAAATAAGGTTGGATTGTTCCAATCTTTTAGAGATGGTTTAAAGTTGAGGAAGATGAAGAGTATTATTAATTTATAAGGCTATTATATTTAATATGTTTGTTGTATAATATCAATAAATATTATATACTTAGTTTGGTATTAACTGTGTTTACTTATTATATTTGTAGGAACGGATATAAATGATCCGCAGGAATCCCAGATATGCAGGGAATACAGCGGAGTTTATATACTCCTACGCGATATTAGATGTTAAATGAATGGGTTTCGACACTAGGCTGATGGAACAATAAATAGAGAGATTCTTTATTCTAATACACAGGTACAACTCTTGCCGATAGGCCGATTGACTCCAAAGCTTCGCCGTTTGAGATTCTTCTTACCGCTCCCTACTACACGTCGTTGGTTCGCGCTTCTATACTCTTCTTCTCTTCTGCTCACCTACTCGCCGTCTGTTCCTCTTCTGCTCTTCGTTCCTCGTCGGCCGCCTGCCGATTTGCGTCTGTCTCTCTTCTGCTCTGCTCGCGCTTTATATACCCAGAGCGGCGCTCCACTTCAGGGTCATCGGTCAATCGTTACACATCAATTCGATCCGGTCAGGTCACATCATCCCTACACCAAGGGTTGCCTACTTAACCTTGAATCCTGAGTACAACTTTCTAATCTGTGTGCACCTTGACTAATTGTTCTCAACTTTCCATCGTTTCCTTTCCTTATAAGCGTTACAAATAGATACTGTTACTAACGGTTCTTTTCCCATATCCTACAYTCGGCCATCCTGCATTGATATCCGCCCTCGGATATCTATCGGTTATTAACATCTTAYAATTCTRGTCGCATAGTTCTTCRTCATTTAATAGATTATCGCTCTCGCTCGSCCATGGTTTTATATAATCGGCGGCAGTGGATGTTTCCCATGGACCTTCGTGATCACCCACTTTCCTAACCACGTACCGATTATTACGCAATATCTTAATGATCTCGTAAGGACCCAGGTACTTACTAGCCAACTTCAATCCTGGCCCTTGCTGTGTACGCTTAATCGCTAAGTCGTTTTTGCGATAAATCAACGCCTTTCTTTTCCTCCGCTTCCCATTGAATCCATGCCTACCCTTCTGCCGAATTTCGTCCCTAACACTCGGATTCCGACACTCTTCATCTGATGACGCCTCTGTTCCTGCAACCGAACGACGCTTTTTCCTCCCATGCGCCTGTTGGATAACTCGAGGTTTAGCGAAACGGGTACAGCAATCCGCATATCATYATCTGCTTCTCCGGAAGGCATGACSYCTTCCGCGACATCTCCGTTGATTCCTCGCTTCTCGGTAAAATCAACAATTCTTCCGGTATCAGCTTCGYCCTGCTGTGCCTCCTYYATRGCYARCGCGTAACTCGCCTCCTCCGACTCRCGCTCATCGATTAAACTCTCAGCTGYGTCTTGATGCTCAGTGTTTGGCATGTGCGCCTCGTCTATGACAGTCACTTTGTCTGGGACTACATCTAATCGACATACTTCACGAATCTCCKCATCTTCTGGAATGGACTCTGAAGCYCTAATGGTGACCTTTCYCGCATTTACRTTAACTTGAACGGAGTCTAAAAAATCTGTGCCCAAGAGCAACTCATGCTCCATCAYCTCGTCCGCAACAAYATGAACATGCGTCGGATAGTCTCTTCCATCTATATTTACAACCGTATCGAACTCGCCTAAAGTTTCGTTATAGTCTGTACCTATGCCGCGGAATCTAATTGTC